>CM040424.1:80747412-81029912 GCA_022702705.1 Papilionanthe hookeriana x Papilionanthe teres | reverse complement strand
AGTAATGAGATATCTTCAAGGTACAAAGGACTACATGCTCATGGACAAACAAACTGATAATTTGGAAGTGATTGGCTACTCCGATTCAGACTATGCTGGCTGCATTGATTCCAGAAAATCAACATCTTTTTATATTTTCATGCTAGCTGGTGGAGCTGCATCTTGGAGAAGTGTTAAGCAGAACTTGACTTCTACTTCCACTATGGAAGCTGAGTTTGTATCATGTTTTGAGGCTACCTCACATGGTGTATGGTTGAAGAGTTTCATATCTGGGCTTAGAGTCGTGGACTCTATTTCGAGGCCATTAATGTTGTACTGCGACAACTCAGCTGCAGTATTTATGGCTAATAACAATAAAAGTGGAAGTCGAAGTAAACACATCGACATCAAATATTTAGCCATAAGAGAACGTGTTAAGGAAAATAAAGTGGTCATTGAACACATTAGCACTGAGTTGATGATTGTTGATCCTTTGACTAAAGGCATGCCACCAAAGAATTTCAAGGATCATGTAGTGCGAATGAGACTTGGTTCCATAATGTGATTTATTTATTTTTAATGAAACTCTTATTCAGTTGATATTTTCTCATATGATTTTGTGCACATATTTGTTTATTGTGAGAAATATCATTTGGTTTGGACCTAGAATAGACATATGGTTTATTCATTAAGTCATATGAGTTAGTATTGAAACTTGATATAGTGTAATACATGGAAGATAATACTCACTATAAGAGGACATATCACCATGATTCATATATTTTGCTTCTCTATATGGTGTGTGTTGAACTATATGGACCAAGTGAGAGAATGTTGGGATTTTCATTCATTTCCCTAATTTATTTATTTATTTATTTATTTTTATTATTTACAATTCTCATTAGAAACCTTTGTGTTTTCAAGGGAAATAAATCCATTATATTTTCAAGGGAAATGAATTTTAGAATGTGGTCCATATCAAGTCCAAGTTCAACCCTTTCATATGCCACCCTTCATATGCCCTGCTCACATCCGTTGATCTTTATGATGGGATCATGACCGTAGATCTCTGTGATGGGCAGAGCCTATAAATAGATGTGTTGCTTAATGTTTTGGTCCCTAAGCTTGCTCCTCATAATTTTGTTTCCTCACCATCGGGTTGTGAGTGAGAAAAGTTTAGAAGATCTATAACACAACTTTACCGTGCAAGCAGAGAGTTCGCCTTTGCACGTGTATGCTATGGCTGGAGGTATGTATGATCCAATTTCGCTTCCGCTTATAGTTTCAACAAATATATTTTGTTGAAATTAATAAACAAGTTTGATATCTTTTGAGATATCATTTAGTTATATAGAATATGAAATTCTTACACAATCTTCATAACAGTAGAAAAGTCTTCACAGGGTCTTTGAGTAAATGAACACCTCTTGAACCAAACTACAGCATGAGGCATTGAATGTTGTAATGAAACCCGAAATACTTGTGCAAATACATATGAAGAAATAATAATCTATAAAAAGAAAAAAATTAAGCTTAGCCAAAGCCTAAACAAGACAATATAACTCCAACCAAATACTAAAGAGACAATATCTTAGCATAGAACCTTAGACAATAAATGGTTGAAAAGCAAGTTTTCATCTAAATTATATGAAATGAGTACACTAAAATATAGGCTCTAAAGAATAACAAAGTAACATAGTATGAATGGACATCATAGCTTAAACCTAAAGAAAAGGCCATTAAAGGTATTTGAAATTATCAGAAAAAATATCAAAATTAAAATTCAGTCTAAAACAGCCTAAACCAACATCAATAACAATAGAAAACAGAAAAAAAAAAAGCAAACAACTAAATTCTTAAGAGAAAGACTAACAACACAAAAGAATTAGGAAAACTAAATCAATTAAAACAAAGAGAAATTTGAGAAAATTCAACCAGAGAAAAAACCAATATCTTAGTATAAAACCATACAAATAAATGGTTGAAAACAAAATTTTCATCCAGATTTATATGAAATGGATGTACCAAGATAGTCACAAGAGAAAGAATAAAACAAATGCAACACCATCAAGACCAAAAATGTAACCATAACGTAATACAACAGACGGAACCAACAGCCAAAAATAAAAACCTATTAACTTATAAAAATGAATAATAGAATCAAGATCACAACATTTAAATTTCCATTTTCTAGACTTATAACGAATTAACCAATGAACGTAGTTTGTATTAAAATCAATAGTTTTAGAGATATTTTTAAATATCCTAGAATTCTTTTTAAAACAAATTTAATAAGTAAGAGAAGTTATCAGCATAATAAATATCTCGAAGGGAGGGACAATGAAAAAATTAGCATTTATTAAACAGTGCTTAATAATGGAATGAGAATAATGACATTCAAAAAAGAGGTGATTATGAGTTTCAAGGTTATAATTACATAAAACATAAATAGAAATAAATTGAACTCTCTCGAAGAAAGAATTTCCAAGGTTTTAAGATCATTAACAACAATCTTCCAAGTATGAAGAACAAATATGAAAGAAAAACTTTTAAACTACACTAACTTATACTAGCTAACAGTTATTTTTTCAATATAGTCAGATATATAGAAACATGGAATTATATCATGTTGGTATTAATAGAGAAAAGCAAACATACTTTTTTTGTAGACGCATGCATAATATCATGTACATGGATGCATGCATGATATCATGTACATGTGGCATAAAATAATAGAGCACATATGAGTACAGATGCATGACAATGAGAAATATCATGTCTTATTTCTTTTTAATGATTCAATTTTAGAGTCAAAATCATTTAGTGGTAGTAATTGATTAAAGTTATAATGTTTTTTTTTTCAAAAAACTTTTATTTCTTAAAAGTACATTTTTAAACTCAAATTTATCATTATTTAAAATATGTTATTTGGATAACATTAAATGTGATCTAAGACAACTTATTGTATTTTCTTTCGGGCATGCAAATTGTTTATGCACATTTTTAAATGACTAGCTAGCAATAATGTGAAATAAAAAAACGTCTTTAGTTTCATGAATAGTATATTGTTACTCAAAAGTTATTATAATTATAAAAATTTTAAATAAAATTAGATTAATGTTCTTTGAAGAAGGAATGTAACAATCATTAATATTCATAATAATTTATTGTTTTTAAATAATCTTAATTAAACAATTCTCATTGTATTGATTATGTTTAATTAACCATAATTATTTGATACACATCTAACATCTACGTTCTTAAATTTTGGCCCTTCACCTCCTAAAAAAACATGATTCTAAAAATACCCCTATTTTTAATACAATAAACTAAAATTTCAATTTTTTTAACTGTGATCGACTATTTAAATCCTTCTTAAAATATTGGAAATTAATTTGGCACTATTTTAAAGTCAATGACTAAAATTGAACCCTTCAAATACTTCAAATAGTTGAGGGACTATTTTGGCATCTCTCTCGCTTTCTTTATATATATATATATATATATATATATATATATATATATATATATATATATAACAACAATAACAAATTTTCATTATCCAACACCAATCTCGAGGGACGACACGAATCTTAGTGCAATCTTTTGAGTAAGAAACGTTCAAATCTTGATGAAAAGTCATCCAGAGCTCCGGTTTCAAAGAAACTTATAGTCAAACTGACCAGCTCGATGAGACGAACCTAATGATATAAAAACTAGTCCAATGGAGTCAAATCAAGCTCAGATCAAGTCATTAACCCATTCTTAGAGGATTTCCAGACACATTTGGAAGCTCAAACAAATGCCGACACTAGCAAGCCTATACTCGAATTGTGCGTCTCGACAGGATGAATCCAACAAGCCCAAGATCACTCAATTCTGACATTGTTATGGCCATCAAATACCTCTTAAACGACGTCTGATCAGGGGGAGGCCTCTGGACCGTCCGATCAAACTAGCTGCATTAATGGCGCCCACAACACTATAAATAGACCCTCAACCCTTACATGAAAGGGAGTTGAAGCCTAGAGAGAGCCTGAAGTCTTGAGGAGAAGCTGCTGTTTAGCACCACCTCCGACCGCTGTTGATCACCGCCGACCGCTGTCGACCACCGCCGACCTCCATCGACCGCCGCTGACCTCCATTGACCTCAGTCACCATCAATTTCCATCATCGTCAACCTCCATCACTATCAACCTCCTTCACCGTCGACTTCTGTCACCGTCGACCACCGTCAACCACCGCAGACCTCCGTCAACTACTGCCTACCATCGTCGACTACCGCTGACCTACGTCGACCTCTCACTGTCGACCTCCGTCACCGTTGACATCCACCAATCATCGTAATTCACCACCAACCAGATGCCGTCAGTCGAACTTTTAGTCTGAAAAATATAATTATATTTTCCTATCTGTAGAACAAGGGATTTTTTTAAACATCAATCAATAGTGGATTTTCGCAACTGGGCCAGGCCCCATGGTTTTTCCTTTTACGGGTTATTTGAATATACAAACTTCTCTTCTAGATTCGTCACCGCTTATTTGTTTTTCATCTATTTGTGTTGAATTTTCGTACAACGCTAAGACAATAATCAGCTACTCTACCGCCGCGAATTTTCTGGCACGCATCCCTTTGAACACATGATGAAACATTAATAAAGGAGCGGGCATACCATAAATGAAATGCTGTTGCATTCATTTAGTTTGGCTTGAAAAGTAAATAAATAAGAGAACCATGTGAGGTGGGCTCATAAAGCATGCATGGAGCACATAACTTTTTCAAATTGATAGAAGAATGATGATCAGAGATATATATCTAACAGATAAGACCAAATGATGCATTGTACTGTGGAATAACATATATCACTCATCTTTTCTTGCGCTACAACTATTATTATTATTATGGATGATTTGCATGAAAACCACTCAAATATCGTGTATTTACATTTTGTATTTTCTCCTAACACTCGAACTTCAATTTTTTTGTGCATGCCACCTTATATGTGCATGAAACTGTAGTTCACTGATCTTTAATATTTAATTAGTGATATGGTTCATGTAATACCAAAATTTTTGGATGGTATAAATGTAAAAATTAGAAGTTAGGCATTAGAAATGTAATTTTGATTTTATCATTAATAAGTTCCTATATATCTCTTTCACTAATTTTGAACATTAAAAAAATTAGAGAAAATTTTGTGCTCAATTTAACTTAAAATGTTGGGATAAATATATGGAGTTGAATGAAAGAAAGTTGTAACTTGAAGGTAAAAATGATTGATTAAAATTTAATAATGATAAATATATAATACACAAATACGAGTACACATATAGAACTTTTCGCTTATTTAGAATCGAGTCCACTTGTCGATCCAATTATATTCATCCTTCTAAGGACAATCTAGCTAGCTCACCTATGCGCAGGTGACTATCGGAGGAAACCATAATGACTGGTTAGGAAATATGTCAATCTATTATTAAAAACGTCATCCAACATTTGGGACTCAGTCTTTTTTTTCAAACACGTGTGATGTCATTCCGGCAAAACTTGATACCGACATCATAGTTTTTCATCAAGACATCAGAGAAAGATCAGAAGTCCTACAGTACAGAATGTTCTAAGTCAATTACTTTATTGGTTTTCTACCTAATGCATAAAAGAGAGGGAAAAAGGGGATGAGGGGGCATCTCTCTCTCTCTCTCTCTCTCTCTCTCTCTCTCTCTCTCTCTCTCTCAATACATTTTCTAAGATTCCCTCTCAAGACTCCCATCCATCTCTCTCTCTCTCTCACACACGAGAAATTATTCCACACGGAATATGTACGCAAAATACGCATGCAGCCGTCAATAATCATGCATTACCCCCTTATTAATTCTAAGAATGCCACTAAAATGAAACTCATATAATAACCTGCAAAAAACCCAATATTTATTTAACACCCAATAACCTGCAAATAACCCTCCAATAACGCCAAATTGAAGTTAATGGAGGATTATTACGCACGCAGCTGCTGCATGCGTATTCCGTATGGAATAATGTCTCCACACACACACACATTTGTGTGATACAAAATCTTTATTGAGTTGTATGTACTCAAGAACAATATGATACGAGATTCAACAATAAACTATTAAAATTATTACAATTACTTTAGGATAAGTTTAAACATAATTAAAAAATTATTATATTACATTTATCTCAAATTATTTTAAATTTCTTTATTTTGAGATTAATTTTACTCCTTGTTCCTTCAAACAATGAAAGTGTGGTGCAAGATGCTCAGCTTGCGACACATATTTCCTATAAGATTCATTTACATACAAACCATGCATTTACAAATCTACCGCTAAAATTTTACATTTTATATTTATACCATAAATCTTTCATAAGGCATAAAAAATGCAACTATTTTAATTTTCATGAAATGAAATACACTTTTCCATGAATAATGAAATTGTAATATATTTATAAAAATATAATTTAGGTGTTAGACATGTAAATAGATAGGAAGATGGTGGTATGTATGTAAATCTTCCATTTTATTGTAGGTGGAGGGGTTTCATTTTCATGGACGGAATGTTCTTGCTTTTTGCTTAATGTGAAAGTACTGTTGAGAGTGATGTTTCACTGTCATAGAAAAGTTGGAAATTTAGAATTATTTATTTTTTTAGTTGTTTTAATTTTTTTTATGATTATGTACCCCATCTTAATTAAAAATTAGATTTGAGGGGTGGGGAGAATATCAATTTCTTTTTTTTTTAATATTATTTTTTATTTGAGGGTTGAAATATTGATTGACATTTAACATGCCAAATCACATTATTATTGTTATTATTATTATTATTTTATTTGGTTATTGTTGATCAAACAAACCTATATCTAGTAACAACAAGGAAACCACAACTACCAAAATATAGAACTAAGAAAAATCCTAACTAACAACATTCCATACGATAGTTTTATTTCACTCTTGTAACCAACTCTGTCTAGAGACTTTATCCTCTCTATAATTGTATGTACTCTTCGATAGATGAACATGTAAGTGTGAGGAATGTCTTATATACTAGATATGGGACAATTGCTGGAGCAGAATGGAGCGAGCCAGCGGAGTAGAGCAAAAGCATCTGTCCAATCGAGGGGGAGTTACGTTATGTGGGTTGGGGGAGTGGGTGCACCGCCCCCGCTGTACGGTACCGGGGTAATTTTGTAATTACATATTATACGCTGTAGTTATATATATATATATATATATATATATATATATATATATATATATATATATGTGTGTGTGTGTGTGTGTGTGTGTGTGTGTGTGTGTGTGTGTGTGTGTGTGTGTGTGTGTGTGTGTGTGTGTGTGTGTGTGTGTGTGTGTGTGTCTTGTTTGTAACCTGGAAACCTCGTACTCTTTTCTGAATTTGAAAGGAAAGTCGTCGCTCTGCTTCAAATGACGTATGACATCTTTGTCGAACCTCGTTAAACTTTGTATTTTCTTGTGAATTTGTGTTGATTCTTGTTTTTCATTGCCTTACAATTCTCAACAATAAGGATAATACACCGTTGGTTTGGTATTCTCCGCAACTCTAATTCTCTCGTATTCTTCTTGCTCTACCTCTCTGTTTTATGTTTACTGCATTGCTTTTTCATTTGAGTGTCGATTAAGGTCTATTTAAAATTGATGTTATTTATTTATCATGTGATGTGTGATAATTTATATAGTTTATGTAACATAGATTATTATTTGATAAAAATTTGAATGATTTTATGTTCAAAATATATGATATATGAATATATATATATATAAACAAATGATATCAATTATATTTTGATTTTGTGCATTTTTCTAAGACATGGTGGTTGAATAAGGTAGTTGGACATGACTTGAGGATTGATATTACTATAAAAATATTCTTGCATCCCTATCATTCAAATCAATACTTTTATATATCTTTTATAAAAGAAAAAAATTAACTAAAAAGCTGGCTAATGCAAATATATTTGCTGCAATTAAATTAAAAATATAGCAAAACATTGATAATATAAATTGCTAATCTTATTGTGAATTTTATTAAAAAAAGAGTGGAAGGACATTAGCTCTACAAATTGTCAATATTTGAGTATAATAGAAAAAAAAAATCAAAATAATTTGATGCTCGAATTAATTTTATTCATAAATCAGCTCATTTAAATAATAATATTAATAAATCCTTCAAGCCCCCATACAACACACCCTTCAATATCATTATTTACATTATTCTCTTATATCTTGTTTTTTTTATTTATGTCACCATTAAGTGTTGATCTTTTAGTTGAAGACATTGATTCATGTGGTGCTCATTCTTAGGAACATATTAAGTTTGGGAGATTTATATACGTAGCCCTCTCTTCTTAAATATTTACATAACTAACAATAACTAACATGTAAACTTCAATTTATATGTGTGTGTGTGTGTCATCTAAACTATGCGTGAAAAAGATGTATTTCATTCTTTAAAATTAAAATTATTTTATTTTTTATATTATATGAATGATTTGTTTTTCTTTTTTTTAAGGTTAGAAATTAGTGGTTAGTGATTATGGTGTACTTTGAACTTGGGTCTCCTGCTTAGAGAAAAAGCTCTCTGTCAGCTCCTCCACAAACCTTGTACTATATTATTTTTTTAAAATGACAATCTATTCTTGCCTTTAATTGACTTATTTTCTTTCTTTTTTTTTTTGATAAGAAATTAATTGTTAGTGATTATGGTGTACTTTGAAATTGGGTCTCCTATTTAGAGAGAAAACTCTGTGCCAACTCATCCACAAACTTTGAACTTTATTTTTTGTTATTTAAATGACAATCTATACTTGCCTTTAATTGACAATAATGATGACTTGCATTCTAGCTTTTTGACTTGGGTAAGAAGCGAGCTCTAGTTGGGCGTGATAGCAGAGGTGAATCTACTGAATTTAATATGTTGTATTTGCTTTATTATTTCTCAAGCAATGATTAGTTGTTAAGTATTAGTATATTTAGGCATAGGTTGATGGTGGAGAGATAAGGCTCTCTAATCACCCAACTATTAATTTTAAGGTGCTAATTAGTTTTGTCAAAGAATTCTTCTATTGTGAGAATGCATAGTTTGTTTCTTCAAATAGTTGCAGCTGCCTCAAACAGACACTTAGTCAAAAACACTAATTATTAAAAAAAGTGAACTTCTTTAATAGATTGAAGTTTTAAATAATGATTTCCATAAAGTTCTAAAATGGAGGTTATCATAAGATCATAATTGGATGCAACCACAAATTTTAAATGGAGATTATAACAAAAATTTACAATAAATATTAGATAATCTTCAATGATTTGACCCTTGTAATGCATCTCATAATCACGAGCAAATGAAAAAAAAAGAATAAGTGGAACAAAAGAGATAAGAAGAGGAAAAAGTCATTGCATTAACCTATAAAGAGAACAATGATTTTCTCCATATTTAGCCATTATTTTCACAATAGTGGTTGTTTAAGCAATGAAGCAATATTTTTATTGTTTGCATATAAAAATTGTATTTTTTTTTCATTATCTTTTCACAGCTTAGTTAATTATTTGATTTATGTAGTCATAAATATAGGTCAATCTCTCTAATCCTTTTTAAATTTTCTAAGAATTTAGTTGAGAAATCTATAATTAACTAAGAATTTAATACAAATAGCAAAGATAATACTCCTAACAATGAATGATATGTTTATCTCATAATAAATAATAGTTAATTACCTCGATGGGCAATAAAAATCCAAATTTATTAAAAGTTTACTCGACACGATTAATAGGCCGTACCGAATTAGAATTCCTAATTATAAATAATATGCAATTAAATGGATTAAGTCTACTTAAAAATCAAACAATTAAAACAGGAAGAAAGGGGGACCACGAGACTGACAACAACTTGATCAGCCAGTGTAGAAGGAAGAACGTGATTTGGTCTTCTACCTTGGGTTAGATCAAAAAAGGATGAAAAAGAGGGAGAGGAAAAGCTACTAGATCAAATGATTTGGTTTTCTCCTTTATTCCATATTAGCCAATCAAGCTCTTATAAGTCTCCTAGTTCCCATTTTTTCCTCCAATATAATTCTATTATTTGATTCATAATCGAGCCAAGGCACTGCATCTGCTTTCAGTAAGAGAAAGGAGAAATCACAAGACAAAATTTTCAGGAGGAAATCCGCATGATTCGAGAGTTAACGAGGCACCGATCACACTGAGTGAAGAAAGGGAAGGCCGTTCACGACCATCACAAATAACGAAATAAAATTTGAATTCTTACAACAGTTGCTCTAAACAGAAAGGAGTTTCAATAGGAAGTGAGCTAACAACTCCAAAGAGACCCAAATTTGTCAAACAAAGAGAATATGCCACAAATGAGATCAAGTATTGAAAAAAATATACAAAGATACTAAAAAGAGCCCTCCCCAACCAACACTAGTTTGTTTACTCGCCAACAAAGATAAACTATCATAACAAGTTGACATGAACATATTCAATTATAGTCTTTATAACATCCACATGAAATTCTATAAAGAATTGGACTTAGACATACAAATAAAATGTGCCCTTAAATTCAAATTTCATGATCCATAAATAGGGGTGTAAACGAGCCAAACACGAGGGAGCCTAGCCTGGCTCGTGTTCGGCTCGTTTATATTTCGAGCCCAAAAAGTGTGTTCGTGTTCGGCTCGTTTGCTTAGCGAGCCGAACACGAGCTGTTCACGAATAAAGAGTCGGGTTGACAACTCTAATCACTTAATCATAAGATGTTAAGGCTTGGAAGCAAGATTTAAGAATTATTATTTATATTAAAATACCATTTGAATATAATTTATAATTTTTATTATATTTACTTTATTAATAGTTTTAATTGATTATAAATCTTTTAAATTTTTTAAAAATACTACTCATATATATATATATATATATATATATATATATATATATATATATATATATATATATATATATATATATAATTGAGGAATAGTATTTCGAGCCAAAACGAGCCGAACACCAACAAACAAATCTTTGTTCGTGTTCGGCTCGTTAAGACTTGTTAACTTAGTGAACGAGCTAAACACGAGCTTATTAACGAGCCAAACACGAGCTGTTCACGAACAACAAGCCGTTTTGACAGCCCTATCCATAAACAGTAAACTGAAAGGAATATTACCATATGCATATTATATAACATGTAGTTCGAAAATATTTCCCTCCTAACAATGTAAAGGCTTATAAAAACAGAAAATAAGTACTTTATATATTTTCGTTCTTACTGCTAGCCCGCTCCACTCCGTTCCCTGTCCTCCAGTCCCTGTAGTCTTGTAGCTTAGGTTGATGCACGCCGAGGGTCCCCGCTCAATCCGCTCGTTCCTCTCCCCCCTCTCCTCCCTCTCTGTCTTCTCTCATAGTCCCCATGGCTTCCGGGAGCTACAGAAACGGTACTTCTAAGCTGACGAAGCTTGACAGAACAACATCCTCCTCCTACACCACTCCCAAACCCATTTCCAAGTCACGTGTCTCCGCCGGAGGTGGCGCTAACAACCGACGAAGCAACGCTACGACGCTTACCGTTAAGGATGACGCCGGAGGTCAGTGTCCCTGTTTAGTTCCTTTTCTTGGCTCATCGTGTTTTGAGATCTGGTTACGGAAGAGGCTGCACATGGTTTCACTCTTTCTTGTTTGGATGATATTCTGGCTTGTTTAGTTAAATGATCCGATCTAGGTTCATCCCGGATCTGTAGTTGTTAAGAGCGTTGCGGTTGGCTTGGCTATTCTGTCTGCGTTTAGGGGCATTGCTCTTGTTTTTGGAGATAAGGACTTGATTAAACACTTGCATCAGCTCCTGCTGTAGTAAGTCGTCTTGTTGTGGATGTGTACGGGAATGGTTCAATAGTGTAGGACTTTTTGATAAAATCGAGGAGGTTGGCTTGTGCCTGGCGCGGAATTCAGCAGAAACGTGTTATTTGACGATTTTAAACACGAGAGATTTTGTCTTGATGTTAAGGATTTGAAGACCAGTTATCTTCTGTTTCCCTAGTGGTGCTACTCTGGTCTCCGTTCAGGACCTACTAGCTTGCCGTGGACACTCTAATCTCCGGCAGCTTGCATTTCCTTCAAGATCTACATATGTTAGCCCCTATTTTTATTTTCCATTTTCGAATACTTAATCTTGCAGTGAAAGGTTCCAGCCTATCTACTTGTTATTCGCATAATT
Organism: Papilionanthe hookeriana x Papilionanthe teres; assembly: GCA_022702705.1. Classification (NCBI taxonomy): domain Eukaryota; kingdom Viridiplantae; phylum Streptophyta; class Magnoliopsida; order Asparagales; family Orchidaceae; genus Papilionanthe; species Papilionanthe hookeriana x Papilionanthe teres. The sequence goes on along the minus strand of CM040424.1, from coordinate 81,017,693 downwards.
TGTCCCTTATCCTCCGAAAAGTACTGTGGAGATTTGATGTAAAGTAGCTAGCAACTTTGGGGTTTCCTTATTGCTTGTAATTAGGTTATATATATATATATATATATATATATATATATATATATATATATATATATATATATCATACATACATACATACTTCTGCACACCTATTGTGCCTTGTGAAAATAATATTCAAGCATTATTGATAGGATTTACTACTATTTTTTCTGTTGTAAACTAAGTGTAAATTGAAATTCTTGTGGCGCTCTACAACAGCTTCTAATGTTTGATCTCAGGCCTTTTAACATTCGCAAAATCATGTAAAGATTTACTTTTCTCCATACTTTGTCAATAAGGGAGGCTTTATTGTGAGCTATAATCTTGGAAGAATCACATTGAAATCACCTCCAACTTTACAAGAAGTATGCGTTTAACTATGTAATTCTCTAATTAATTTGGAAAATGTTTTTGTTTTGTGTTTTTATTAATTATTCCAAAAGAGGGTGGGGGATTTGTGATCTTAAAAGATGGCCCCTAGTTAATTTATATCATTTAATTAATGACAATATGACTTGTGCTTAAAATATCACCATGTAAAAGGGTGCCATTGTATTGGTCCTATCCAAAAGATTTGATTAGTATAAGACTATGACAACAAATCCGACTTTTTTTGGCACGAAGATAATCAAATTTATGTATTCATCAGTGTCGATCTTGGAGTTGTTGAGATAGATACAATTATCTAATTTAGATCTCTTTGAGCACTAATCTTGGAGCTATTAGTTCCCATTGATCTACTCTTGGTGATAAGGGCAAAATGGTTTGACCTGATCTTTAGAGTTGTGGGGCTTGATTCTCTACCTTTCAATCGATTGGATGATGAAATTACCTTTGATCAAAGTAGTTCTTCTTAGACATGATTCTCTAAGGTGGTATGCCACATCCAACAGATTTATGAATAACCAAGGTACAAAACACTTTTATTCAATGGTCTAAAAATACCCCCAAGGGGGGTATGGTGAGGTTCCTGTCTCCATTTCTCTCTCTCTCTCTCTCTCTCTTTTTGTAAGGGAGCTTAACTAATTTAGTTTCAGGCCTTCTTTAGTCTTTAACCTTAGTTGCTAATTTGAGTGTCGAGGTCCTTCTCAAGAGTGGCAATCCTAATGTATGGCATTAACATTGTTTTTCCTCTACTTTATGTGTTTAGGAAATGAGCCTAGGTTAAAGGACGTCTCATTTGAGAACCGCGATTGCCTCGGGCTCACTTTTTATCATGCCACAAACATGTTTAAAATTTAGTGGATTTTTTTTATGAGAAATTTGACTTTGTGGTCTCATAATGCTCATAACTGGAGAAATATCCCTCTTGTTTGCTTTTTGGAGAAATAAATCATAATTTGTTTCAGATCAAAGGTTAATGTGATGTCCATGTACAATTATTGAGATACCTTGTGAACAAAAATGGTTTGTGTTTGGAAGTTTGTTCAAACTTTCATTCTAAAGTAGTTTGAAGCTTGTTCTAACAATGTTCATTATTCAAACGTGGTTCTAACCTTATTCGAACACTTTCAAGATTAGAACTTTGTTTCGAACTTGGGGTATGTTTGGGGTAGCTATAGCTTTTTGAAAAGTTGTTGCACAGTAGCTGTGTTAGGAAGCTGCTGCGCCTGCGCCGAAGTTGCTGTGGGGAAGCTCGTGTGTTTTTTTGTTTTGTATAGGTACAATAATTGTGCTACAACTATTTATGATAAAAAAACTTTTTTGCTTCCGCATTGCTGTGCTGTTTATAACAAAACCAATCTAGGTTGCGTAAGTTATACATGGAAACATAATTTAGATTCAAAATCCCAAAAAATTCATAAGTTTGAATATTACAACAAAAAATTAACATCTTACTAAACAATGAACAATACAACAAACAAAATTAAAAATAAAATTGTTAAAACACCAATTAATATTATCATGATATTGAATTTGAAATGCAGACGATCTATTTCACGAGATAATTTTTCTCCAGAAAAGTCTCCACGCCTATCACTGTATGAGGTGGAAACCGATCCTCTCACTTGAAGTAGTCACAAAACTCTAATGATCTGTTCCTTGGACAGCTGTAAAATTCTCTCATAGCTATGCTCCTGTCATGAATTATGCAGAGAATATTGCAGTCCACACTAACATTACAAGACTCTAAAGGTATCAAAAGATCTCAAACTCATATTTTCTAAAATTTTAAAATTACAAACCTCAAACCATTAGATAAAACATTAGATAATAAGGATAATAAAAATACATAATTAAAGTTTTATAAAGCCGTGAAGTCTCAGAGCAAAACTGATAAATCGACGAATAATCTATCACCACAAGAAGACAAAAGTCCTTTAAAAAAAGATCTTGGTTGATTTTAAACCATGTAATATGAGCTCATACGTGTCACAAAAGCATATCACTTCAAAGGTCATCCAAAAACCCCTAACAATCATGGCTTGATAATGAGATCTTGATTGCGTTGATGGCAGTTTCATACATGTCAAAATCCAAAACAACATACATGCCATCTAGAAGAATATTTAAGGTTATATATCTCAATAAAGACCTCTAAAAAAACAAGAAAAATATACTAAACACGGTTGCCTAGGAGGCCATCAATGCGAAAAAAGTATATGCAGAATGAATGAAGTATAATGTGCACCAAATTGACACCTAAAAGGACATCAATGCATAAAACATCATTATAATAAACATTAAGTATTTCCACAAGACCTTATACATAAATAAAGTAAAAGTTGCATACAATATCATTTCACCAATTACCTACTGCTTTTATAATTTGTTTTCTTAGCTTCATAATCTCCCTAACACCTTTCCCATCCTGGGTACAGACTCAGAAAAATCACATTCAGTTTGTGATATTGACTATCTTAGGAGATATTCATATGCTTCAGTAGGGACATTTAGTCTATCTTTATTTGCACTTTGAAATCAATATCATTATGTAAAGGATGTCGACGAATGTAATTGTGGAGAACCATTAGAGCGATCACAATCTTCACTTGTTTGTTGAATGGATATGTAGGCATATCTTTTAGAATAACTCATTTTTTTTAAACCCAAAATGCCCACTCAATAACACCACGTAAGGCTGAGTGCATCTTGTTAAATATTTTTTTTTCTCTGTCCCGAGCTATGTTGTTAGCTTTTTTAAAATCAAGAATGTGATAATTGTACCAGGATAGAGTTTGAGATATCCTCCTTATAACGAAAGTTGAAATCAACCAAATAATATTTTCATGTTATAAATATAAAATTAGTATTGTACTGAAAATATTATTTTTTCTTCATATTCAAGCTAAGTTTGAGATAGTTTTAAAAAATTATATTTGTGAGTTCGCGTAGTAAATTTGAAAACGTGACTATAGTGTGCGCTGTCTTCCCATTCAAACATTACAAAAGTGAAAAACATACTGAAATCACATATATCCATATCATTTACACGCACATCCCAATTATAATTCAATAATGTAAGATATCAAAGTTACTGTGTATAAGTAAATTTTGTAGATGAGCACATGAATCTACCGTAAAATATGACATAATGTTGATATTGTGAAATCTCTACAAAGGTGCTTTGAGATGTAAGATAAACTGATCAGATCATCCAAACCAATTGAAAAATATCTACTAATTGTATCAGTCAAGTGTTGGAATCGCTCTCTCTCTCTTCTCATGAACTCATTTTGTGATAATATAAAGAGTTATAGCTAACATCTCTCTTGAAGTCTTCCTAAAGGAGCCACAGAGTCCATGATTTTTGTGCATTTCTTCTGATAAATCAGTAAATATGAGTTGTGTTATATTATTAAGTTTATTGGATGACCTACAATTAACTTTCAAATCTAATTGTCATCAATGTAAATGGATGTCATGTAAGGTGCACGAGTGATATGTGAGTTGTAATATTTATACATTAAGCATAATGTAAATATAAATTTTCTTATGCCTTTTTCTATTATGTTATTCATTGTTGATGTAGCTATCATAATAATATCACTATTTAGTTCACTTGATTATGTATGTAAGTGATTAAGTGATAATATTAAGGATAAGCTGTAATTTTTTTTACGTCTTTCTCTATCCATGTTAAACCAAACAAATCAATCGTTTAAGTGATTCCATTTAATGTAGTGATTAAAATATATCACTAATTAGTTTCACTCCATGTCATTTTGCATGACATTGCAATGATATGCTCCTTTTGTTAGATATCAAAAATAAAAATTATTATTATATCTAGTTTGAATCAGATTTGAAATGATTCAAACCAGTTTAAACAATTAGAACATTCTTAGGACCCAGTTTGAATCAATTTTGAACACTATTCGAATTAAGTTAGATTATTGCTCGATTCAAAGTTGGTTTAAAATTTTTTTTAATACCAATTTTGAACACTATTGTCTTTCCGCACACCTCATTTGTCAAACTCAAATTTACTATGCGAACATATAAATACAATTTTCCAAAGTAGTCTACAGGTTAGCTTGAATATGAATAAATGAATAATACATTCAGTATAATACTAATTTCTATACTTATAATATGAAAATATTATTTGGTTAATGCTGGATATCCTTTACGAAGAGGATATCTTGAATCCTATCTTGATACAAAATATAACATTTTTGATTTTGAAAGAGTTAATAACATAGCTTAGAGCAGAAATAAGATATTTAACAAGAGCGACTCAACTCTACGTGGTGTTATTTATAAAACATTTGGGGTTTGGAAAATGCTTTCAATAAATAAATGCAGATTGTGGTCGCTGCAATGATTCTTTAGAATTATATTCGTCAGCATTCTTCACGTAGTGATATTGATTTCAATAGTGCAGATGAAGATCAATCATATGCCCCTACTGAATCATATGAATATTGCCAAAGTAGTCAATATTACAAGCTGAATGTGATTTACCTGAGTTTTGTACCCAGGATAGAGAAGGTGTTGGGAGATGATATAATTGAGAGAGAAAATTATAAATACAATAGTTAATGGGTGAAATGATGTTGCATGCAACTTTTCTTTATTTATGCATTAAGTTTTGTGAAAACACTTAATGTTTGTTATAGATCTTAATTTGATGAGATTTAAGTCATATGAATTTGATGAGATATATGATCTTAGAGGTTTTATTGAATGATCTATATGTTTTTTGGATTTTGACATGTATAAAATCACCATCAAGACAACCAACATCCCCTTATTATTAAGTCATGAATTTTGGGGTTTTTTGAATGATCTTTGTGGTGATATGCTTCCATGACAAATATAAGCTTGATATTACATGGTTTAAATGCAACTAAAATTTCTTTTTTTAAAGATCACCCGTCTTCTTGTAGTGATAGATTCTTCGCCGGTTTATCCTTTTTACTTGAACCTCACAATTTTATAAAATTTTAATTGTGTATTTCTATTATTTTTATAATCTAATATTGCATCTAACTATTTGTGGTTTGTGATTTTAGACATTCAAAAAATATGAGGTCTATGTCTTCCATTCCTCTTGAGTCTTGTACTGTTACTGTGGACTGCAGTGTTCTCTGCACTTCACGACAGGAGCATAGCTATGAGAGAAAATTTTTTTAAGTGTCTAAAAAATAGATCAGTGGAGAACCGTGACTTCTTCAGGTGAGCGGATCAGTTAAACAATTCCTTCTCAGATATTGATCGTGGAGAGTTTCTTTGAAGAAGAAATTATTTCATGAAATTGAATGTCTACATTTTAAATTCAATAGCATGATAATACTAATTATTTTAATATTTTTATTTTTAATTGGCGTGTTACTCACTGTTTAGTACGATGCAGTTTTTAGTCGTAATATTCAGACTTATGAGTTTTTTTTTTTGTTTGAATTTATTTATATTTTCGTTATGAGTTGTGTAACTTGGACTAGATCTGTTATAAACAACCCAACAATATGGTGACATAAAAGTCTTTTTTATCATATACAGCTACGACACAACTGCTGTATAACATCACAAAATAAAACGACGCATAACTTCCCCACAACAACTTTTTAAGAAGCTGTAGCTGCCCAAGCAAACCCTGAATCACATTATATAGAAAATTTGGATAGATCATAAAAATCAAAAGGAATTCCTTATAAGATTACATATAATTACAATGTTGCAATTATAATAAGCAAATAAAGTAAAATATTACATGAAGGTGGTTGTGACTTAGCCCTGCACGTGATTTGGTTATAAACTTTCATTGCACATTGATTGCACTTGTATTGCATTGTATCTTTTTCTCTATTTGAAAGGTTCTACTTTAGGCGTCAACTCTTCAACTTTACAATTAGGGGTAGCACGACAATGTCTTGGTTTAATTTGAAACCTCCCTAATGTTCCAACCAATATATATTTTCAGCATATGCATCTAACCACATTTCTTTGCGTGTATAATTTCGATCGCAACTTGTATGAGCTATTGGCTTAATCCCGAGCTACAGTTTATGCATGTTTGCACGTGAGGCCCATAATATCAAACTTCGGATAGATTTACGTCTTTTCAGGAAAATGATTGTCATCATTAATATTCTTATCAAATAGATGTAATTCAAATTAGCAAATCAGATAGATAATTTTTTTTTTGCGCTTTATTCAAGAGCTTATTTATTGCATTTTCAATTTCTTTAGTCAAAATGATTTTTATATTCTTTGTAATAGGGCTTGTATCAAATAAATTTTTTTTTTTGCATTTTGAGCTTCTCTAACTCTAATAAAGCGATTACTAGATTGGAACATGTACTCTTGATAATATTATTAAAGCTATATGAAATATTAACGGTTATGAAGTCATATTAGTTTTTAGGAAAAAAAAGCATAAACCCTTCCCTTATAGTCAACTTTATTCTCTAGGCGGACACTTGGGTTCTTCAATTGTAGTTTGTCAAAGTGTTGATTTCTATAAACTTTAGAAGTCAAGTGATATTCCTCATAATAACTCAGTTTGGAACTTTATTGTATTTCCTTTACAACATGATGAGGGCAATTTCTATTGGATCTTTTAGCTTTATCATGAATGCACTCCTTGAATAATTATTTTTTGAGCTAATAACTACAACGAATACTTGATAAATATAAGGAATAGGGGCCGCTGACATGACTAACGTACCTCCATATTTTATATTTAATAAAATTACATCCATGCATAGCATCAGAAAACACATGATTTTGAAGCTTTTCATGTAAAAACCTAAAGAGAAACACGGTAGAAACATTCTGAAGTGTCAAGCTGGAGTTCAGTATTTATTCTTGATTTCTTTATATTGAGCATGATCATATACGATAGTAATTTCTAAAATGATGCTTTTTGGACCCTCTTAGATAGGTGATAGCTTGTTGAAAAATATTACCAAAGCTGTTTTATAAAACAAATCAATGCCACAATCCCTTATTTTTTATAATATCATCATCTTCAATGTTAAATTAGATTCAGATTTAATGTACTTTTCTTGATTCTATGTCCAATAAGCAATTGTTGAGTATGTCGATCGTCTTTTGATCTCACATTCAAAATGTCAATTTATTTTGATGCATAGCTGTTAATCTCAAACTTATCGGATTTTATCGAGTTTGTAGCTCACAAAATTTATGAATATTCTTCAAAGGTGCAAATGATATGTTTAATGTTATTTCTGGATATCTTTACATTGAATTGAAAAGTCTTTTTCCATTGCATATAGATACAACTTTGCATTCAAGTCATGTTTGCTAATAAAAATTTGCCCAACTTTTAAATGCATTGAGGTGAGGATTGACCATGAGTTTATTATGTTAACCATTGAATTGGAGGTACTTTTAACCGCATATCCTTTTTGGAAAGGAGTTATCCATATGTTTTCTCATCATGAACTATTTTTTTTTCATCCCATAGGTATATAAAAATAAAAAAATCCTCACTCGTTCACTAATTTCAGGTGCATCACAAAATGATGTTGTAATATCTAATGCGTGCTTTAGTATAGCCATCATCATTTGTATCCCGACCATTATCGCGTATTCTCCATCCACAATATTTTCAGTGGATTTTCTACTCCAATGATAATAAAGAACTTAAGGCATATGGATTGAGGCTTTGTACTGTTCCATCAAGGCATACATATCAAGGCTCTGCACAGTTAGATTAATGCACACGAATTGAGGCTCTGAGCCATTAGATCAAGACACATGGATCAAGTCTTTGTACTGTTTGATAAAGATAGATTGTAACCTTTGTACTTCTCTATATGATCATTGTCTCTATTATTTGTCCATTTTTTGATTTATTCATATTTTGTAATGCCTCGGGAGTTGTATATATATCTTCCCTATTGTACAAAGAAAAAAAGAAAAATTCTTAAGAGTTTTTCACATTTCATATTTTTTCATGGTATCAGCGAGAGGGTAAAGTGTTTCTTCCAAACTTTTTTCTTGTTCTCCAAGTTAGGGTTTCCAATTCTAACTTTTGTTCTTATTCTTTAAGGTTAGGATTTCCAATTCTAAACTTACCCCTCTTGTTGAATTGTCATTCTTTTTAGGATGTCTGGATTCTTTAACTTCCCTTTAAAGGAATCGGTCGTGATTAATGGTGAAAATCAGATCGAAGGAGAGCTCTAAATATTTCAAGCATCTTATGACCTAAACGGGAAAAATTATCTTAATGGTTCCAAATTGTTAAGTTCTTTCTAAAGAGAAAGGGCAAGATCTAACACTTCATTGTTCTATCTCTGGAGCCCAAAGAGCCCAAAGACTAAAAGTTTATACTTTTGGGAAGAAATTGATCCCATGATCATGACATGGTTATGGAACACCATGCTAGCGGAGATTAGTGGACCTTTAATATTTCTCTCCATCTCAAAAGAAGTTTGGGATGCCATTAAACAAACATACTCAAGTTAAAATTGCTGCACTCATCTATGAAATCAAGACAAAGCTTACCGCTACTAAACAAGTTGAAGTTGCTGCACTCATCTATAGGGACAAAGCTTAACACCACGAAGGTTTACTGGTTATAGTTAGACTAATATCAAGATCTCAAGGTGTCTTCTTGTGAGGATGTAACGATACTTACAAAATTATCGAGTGAGGAGGATCTTTGAGTTTTTTGTAGAACTCAATAAGGAGCTTTGATCAAATTCGAATTCAAGTCCTAAGCTGAGAAAATATCCCTTCTCTTAATGAATTATTCTCTTTGTTCGAGCAGAAGGAGGAAGGAATGACTTGAGTCTATTGTATAAAAAATAATCTTAATGTATTAGAATTAAATGATAATATGACACTAAATAGGACGCAATGGAGAAAAAGGATTCATGTAGCCGACCCCACTTAGTGGGATTAAGGCTTTTGTTGTTGTTGTTGTATATTGTAGCATAGACTACCGATAATTGGCTGCTATGTATATCCAAATAAGAATCATATTCATATTTGAGACAAGAGTAAAAGTTACTTGATAATTAATCCTACATAATTGAGTATATCATCAGGTCTTACAGACTCTCCACTATTAGTTTTCTTTAAAGCCTCATAAACTTCTTTTTTACTAATGAGACGATAAAAATGAAACGTTTTATTATTATGAACAAATTAATATCACCAACACTGTCATTGCCGGTCCCAAGACCGGATGTGAAAAGTGGAGGGTTATGTTAGGTAGTCGACAACCAACGTAAAACTTGTTGAAAAAATCATGACGTGAAACTGAAGGAGGATTGACCAACCCATTTCTGTTGGATTACATCAGGGATCAGCTTTAAGCCCATATCCTTTTACTTTAGTTATGGATGGTCTTACTGGACATTTACAGGAGGATGTACCTTGTTGTATGCTTTTGGTTGATGTTATCCTTCTAGTGGATAAGACTAGAGAAAAAGCCTAGGAAAAACTTGATTTATGGAGGTCTACACTGGAGTCTACCTTCATTTGAGTAGAACTAAAACTGAATACATGGAATGTAATTTTAGTGGTAGTAGCACTAGTGACTGAGTGTAAATTTGGGTGATCAAATTCTTAGAAGGTGTGAATGATTTAGATATCTCAGATCTGTTGTTCAAAGCGATGGTGATATAGATGAGGATGTTAATAGTAGAATTCAAGCTGGTTGGTTGAAGCGGAGGAATGCTTCGGGCCTTTTGTGTGATAGAAAAGTAGCACTTAACCTGAAAGTAAAATTTTATAAGATGGTGGTGAGAGCTGGAATGCTCTATGGCGCCGAATGTTGCCTTTAAAAGAGAAGCATAATACTAAGTTAAGTGTTGCTGAGATGAGAATGATTAGGTGGATGAGTGGCTTTACACTTAGAGACAAGATGTGAAATGAATATATCCATGATAGGGTTGGTGTAGCTCTTGTGACAAACAAAATTAGAGAGAGTCGTCTTAGATGATTTGGTAACATTAAACGTAGACCATCTGATGATCCAATTAGGAGAGTATATGTTTTAGATTCAACTTATGTTAAGAAAGACAGAGGTAGACCTAGGAAGACTTGGACTTATTGTATAAAAAGTGATATTAATTTATTAGAACTAAATGAAAATATGACACTAAATAGGACGCCATGGAGAAAAAAGATTCATGTAGCCGACCCCACGTAGTGGGACAAAAGCTTTGTTGTTATTGTAACAATATTAAGATCACTAAGGTCGATCGTATTTTTCAGAAACTTCCTTAAAAAGTTTCTCAAAAACTCACCCACATTTGTTGAATATCCTTTACTAAGAAAAACACTTTTTGATTTTCATCTTTAATATTTTCTTACATGATATGAAAGAAGAGGTCTATATTGATCCACCACCAGAATTTGATAGTTCTTTTAAAAAAGAATCATATACACATATTGAAAAAGATCCCCTGTGGACAAAAGCAGTTACCCAAAGCTTGGATTGACATATTTCGAAGGCTATGGAAGGAGTTGGATACAAACAGAGTTAATGAGACCATATATCTTCATAAAACACTCTTGCTGGTAAAATTTAAATCGTTATTATATAGGTTGACGATGTGTTTGCTATAGAAGATGACAAGCAAGAGAAATAAACTCTCAAATAAAGACTTATTGAAGAATTTGAAATTAAAGAGTTAAAAAAACTCAAATATTTATTGGGAATATATGTGACTCAATCTAAGAGAGAATATTTCTCTCTCAACAAAAATATGCTTTGGATTTGCTCAAAGAGACGAAGGTGACAGAGTGGAACCTTGTGAAACTCCTGCTGAATTAGGACAAAAACTAAACCTTGATGAAGGAGGTGATGTAAATATGAAACAATATCAAAAGTAAGTAGAAACATTTATGTACTTGTCTCAAATTTGTTCAGGCATTTCATCTGCAATAGGTCTAGTTAGTCAATTCATAAACTAATCTAAATAGTCACACCTTCAGGCCAATTATAAAATTCTCATATATTTGAAATCAAGCCCCTGAAATGAAATTTTATACAAAAGATATGATACCTTACAAATTGAAGGATATACAGATACAGACTATGCGAGATCACTGATGGATAGAATGCCTACTTTAGGATATTATATATTCTTAAGAGGAAATCTCATAATTTGGAGAAACAAGAAATAGCCTGTGGTTCATGATCAAGTGTTGAAGCCATGTTCAGAGCCATTGTGTAGGAGATTTGTGTATTTCTATAGGTTAAAATTATATTAGAGTATTTAAAAATCAAATGAAAATTGGCTATAAAATTATTTTGATAGTAAATTAACTATCAATAATACACACAATCTTGTATAGCATGATTATACTAAGCATGTTAAAGTTGGTAACACTTTATAAAAGAGAATTTGGAAGGTGGCCTGATTTGTATTCCATATGTGTTAACAAGAAATCAACTGGTTGACATCCACTAAAGGACTCTGCAACACAACATTTTAAACTATCATAAACAAACTTGGAATGATAGATCTATACTATTCAATTTGAAGTGGAGCGGTAAATTTCTACTCCAATGATAACAAAGAACTTTAGGCATATAGATCGAGACTTTGTACCGTTAGATCATGGTTCTGCACTGTTAGATCAGGACACGGATCGAAACTCTGTGCCGTTAGATCAACACACATGTATCAAGGCTCTGTACTGTTAGATCAAGACATAGATTGTGATCTATGTGTTTTTCTGTAGGATCACTATCCCTAATTATTTTATCTCATTTTTTTGATTTATTCATAGTTTGTAACGCCTCTTGGAGTGGTATATATATTTCCCCTCTTGTATAAATACAAAAAAGAAAAATTATTGCGAAATTTTTTCATTACATATTTTCTACATTTTCTTCTTTGTATTATGTATGTCCATAATATTGCTTTTCTCAGCTCTTATATTAATGAAAGATGACATGTTGATTGACTTTGCATCATCTTCGTTTGCACTATAATTTGTCATTGAATATTTTATGGGAGAAATAGGCACACAAATTTAGGATTAGTGTTGAATAGAAATTGATATCTCATTTAAGAAGAAAGATTATATTCTATTGTTATTTCTTTGGGTGAATTGATATCATTGATTTGTCTTCTTTGAGATGGTATATCACCCCTAGCTTTAAGCTTAATTGACTATTATTAGTCTTTAAACTTTGTATATAAGATTTTTGACATTTTTTTCGGAAATTTTTTTTTCAATCAATCAATATTTTGCTTTGTTTCTCAATATATGTCCCACTAAATTGGTTGTTCTCTTTTTATTCTTCTCCATATTACACGAAAGTTTTGAAAGTAAATTATCTTTATAAAAAAATTGCATATAATATAAGAACAAGACCACAATCTATGGTAACATGTTCTTGAACAATGTTCAAAATGGTTAGAGCACTGTGTGAACCTTATTTGAATCTTATTTGATTCATGCTCGGACATTGTTCGAGCATGCTTGAACATTGTTTGAACCTTGTTTGAACAATTTGAGTAAGGTTCGAAGAACATTCATTAAATTCTAATACTATTCGAGCGATGTTTGAATAATTTTTTAGCAATGTTAAAAATATTTTTATTGATATTCGAGCATGGTTTGAATGAGGCTTGAATGCCTTCAACCTATGATCGAATATGTTTGGAAATCATTCAATTAATCTTTGAATAAACATGTGATACATCATTCCTTATGGTTCGAACTTGGCTTGAATAACTTTAGGTCTCCATAAAAATTATCTCAATTTCTTACATATTTGCTTTTATCATTCAACCTTTACACAATCATTTGGATCAAATGAAATAAAATCATTTAAATATTATAATAGACTTAATGATTACTTTCAACATTAGTGTTAGACTACTTTGTTCAATCTAACTTCATAATCATGATTGTCGGCTAATTTTTTTTTCTTATTTATTTATTTTGAAAATAAAATTTAAAAATTTAAATTTAATGTAATATGTAAAGTATTTTATTTTGATTTTGAAAATCGTAATATATTATTTTATTTTTCGAAAATAACGGGATCAGTATGGATCTCATATCGAATAGCTTTAAATAGTTGAAGCACGATACTACAAGTGACACATCATCCCGAAAAATGAGCGTACCACTTGTTAGTAGAGCTTAACTATCTAAATTTAAAAGTCTGACTTATTTTGGTATGCGTATTTTATAATGACAAATTCATCGTCTAATGCACGGATTAGGCGAGTGCTTAGATCAATCCGGGTCCTAATTCCACTATGTAGTGCGTACTCATAGCTAATTACATCTTAGGCAACCCAAGATCACCTAAGAAACTCTCGATAAAGATCATGGACTTCGTCTTCGAGAATTTCAACGTTTAGGTTTCCATGATTGGTTGTAGGAAAATCAAAGGGAATGATTCGATGTGGAACGGTTATTTTCGAATCCAAAGGTATTGAAAAGTAGGAAATGTCGAAGATATCGAAAGAGCACTGGCGACATCTCAAACTATCCCATGATTGAGCTTATATCTTTGAAAGTGAAGTTATATTTTATGTTTCAATCTTGTAAATTATTTAGATATTTGAGACTTATGTACGCACATCACATACAAATAGCCAAAGAAAGAGGAGGATTTATGTCGTGTCAAACGACTACCTCGGAATCCTAAACGGTTTAGGACTTGTATCGTACGATATACGATCGTACTCGAGTCTAAAAGATAGTGTGAGGGTTTACGTCGTATCAAACGACGACCTCAACGTCCTATAGATGTTATTTAAATCTACGGAAATCCGATCGAAGATCCTTCATTCGTCCTCTGTCGTCTCGTCTTGAGAAAGGATAGAGATAGGAGAGAAAAGAGAAAATCCATGCCTCAAACGGCCTATCCTAAGGGCATATGCAAGAGAAGAACATGTGTAATGAGAAAGAAAACAAACATGCCCTAAGGGCGCTATCCTGAAGCGCAATACGAGTATGCAAGAGAAACAATAATTAAAATAAACATGTGTGATGAAAATAAACTAACCATGCCCTAGATGGCCTATCCTAGGGGCAAGCATAAAAGAAAAAGTATAAATGCAGGTAAATGTATATACAAAAGTAAAGGGATGCATGTAATAAAGAAAGTAAATGAACTGTACAATAAATAAATGTGTACCTGGCCAACTCCGTCGATGCCTCAGAAGCAAGCTACAAACAACTATATAATCAAGTTTAGCCATAAACATATAAAATGTCAAAGTGGGGAATAAGAATTTATTTGAGGATAGGCTCGGTCTGTAGACTTTTTTTTTTTTATCTCGATCCCACGAGCAACCCGAAATGCGAAGTCTCGTATCGATCTCAAATAAAGTCACCAAGAAATCACTTTAAAGTAGGCAATCCTAATCCCTACCACTTAATTAGTGAGTGAACCAGTTTTGTAGTATCTGAATTCTTTACCAGTGTAACATTTGATACGTCGTAGTATCTGTTCTGTGATGTGATATGTGTTAACTGGTGTATAGTGTATAGTGTTTAATGGATAGTGTGTGGTAGGGTAATGTGTAGTGTATGTGATTTGATAAATGATATGTGTGTGTATGTGATATTTAATATGTGATGTGTATGTGTAATCTACAGTGTATAGTGTGCAATGTGCAATGTGTTATGTGTAGTAGGGTAGTGCGTAATAAGTTTAATAATTATATGTATTGCGTTTGATGCGATGTGTTTGATATGTCATGTTTGATTTGATGTACTGAATGTGTTGTGTATGATGCGCTATGTGTGTGATGTGATATGTGTTGTGCTATGTGTGTGATGTGATATGTGTTGTGCTATGTGTGTGATGTGATATGTGTTGTGCTATGTGTGTGACGTTTGGTTTGATGTATTAGCGTAGTATTCGTTGTGCGTGCATGGTGTTTATTGTCGTGCAAGTACGATGTAGTATACATGTGTCTGTAGTAGCGTGTTTATTGTTGTGCGATGTAGCATTATAAGTATCTGTCGTTGTAATATCCGTTATTATGTCGACTGTAACATCCGACGTCGTAAGTATCCGTCGTTGTAATATCCGTTATTATGTCGGTGTAACATCCGACGTCGTAAGTATCCGTCGTCGGTTCACGAATTTCTTAAAGGTAGGGATTAGAGCCACCTAACTCGAGCGTGAAATGGGCATCTATTTCGAGTATTGATTTTTTTTTATTTGTCTCGGTTATAAAAGCACGATTATTCGAGTGTGCATCATCGCTCGTACCCCGCGTATCCGACTTATGCTCCCACTTTGATATTTCATATGTAATATAATCAAAATAAATTTCAATTTTCACAAGTGAAACCAATCTAAATGGCATTTCCAAATCCAATAAAATAAATTTGAATCAATTAAACTGTGCTTAATTATTCAATTCCAGAATTTTGCTCATCGAAGCCAAGGCAAGGAAACATATATATATTCTCCAAAAAAAAAACTTCTACTTCAGCAAGTGCAGGGAAGATCCAGCAAACTAACAAATGAGTCCAATAATTGAAAGCAAAATATACCATCGAATTTAATTTCAGCAAATCAAGAAGCCAATAAATTTGCTCATAAATAGTTGTTCAAGCAATGTAAGGCAATCTTCTTAAACATCATGTTCCAAAATTTGATTTCAGCAACCAAATTAGAAGAAATTATCAAAATTCTGAAATTCAGCTTTAGTGAACCAAAGCAAAAGATCATTCAACATTTCCAAACCCCGGTTCCAGAAAATACCACAATGACAACTCCTTTCCTTTTTTTTTTTAAAAAAAAACATGCTTCAGCGGGTAATTGCAAAGAAAGACCCAAAATTTCAAAGTTCAGCTTCACTAAAGCAAATTAAAGAAAATATCCCAAAATTATGAAGCCCAAGGGATTCACTTAAGCAAGTTGGAGTAAAAGGAGACTCAAAATCTTACAACTCGAACGAATCAGTTTCAGTCATCTCAGATAATCAATTCTGAAATTTGGCTTTAGTAAACCTAGGCAAAGGAAAATCCCCAAAATCGAATCCATGATGCTGTTAACAAAAACCAGCCCAGTCACACACGATATTAGCTCCACTATAAGGCTAAATCCGAGCCACCATATGACATCCAGCCAAACCATCAACATCAGCTCAACTACCAACTATAACAACCCAAGTATAAGGCCAAAATTATAAGCATTAGAAGAGCTAAAACCGGGTCACCATATGACATCCAGCCAAACCATCAACATCAGCTCAACTACCAACTATAACAACCCAAGTATAAGGCCAAAATTATAAGCATTAGAAGAGCTAAAACCGGGTCATAGAAAGGGTAAAAACGAGCCCAGCTCCAAATTACAACAATATTAATTATAAAGCTAACAAAAAAAATCAGAAGTATTAAACAAGCTAAGAACTAAAGGATTGTAGGCCCAATCCGAGCCACAGCCAGTGATAAGAATCGATTTTCTGTAAGCTTAGGAATAATAATTGAAACAATATACTTTAGAGATTTCCATTCTTATGTAATAATGAATGAATTTTACCCAGCTTATATCCACATATTAAAGAATCCATCGCTTATGTAAATTTCTGGTGTTAAATGTGTAAATGTGAAGCAATTACATTACATGTACAAACATCTCAAAATATATATAGCCATATTCTCATTCCAATGACTGCTAAACCAGTATAATCAATGTTAAAAGAGAGTAATAGCAAATAGTACATTTCTCCCTTAGAAATAATCAGAAAAAAAAAATCTGTCATTGAATAAAAGATGATAGACCTTGAATTTGTAAAGAAAAAAAAAATCCATACATCCAAGTATAGTGAGAATACAAAAGTCCCGTAT
The DNA here is from genome assembly GCA_022702705.1 of Papilionanthe hookeriana x Papilionanthe teres. Classification (NCBI taxonomy): domain Eukaryota; kingdom Viridiplantae; phylum Streptophyta; class Magnoliopsida; order Asparagales; family Orchidaceae; genus Papilionanthe; species Papilionanthe hookeriana x Papilionanthe teres. The sequence goes on along the minus strand of CM040424.1, from coordinate 81,000,422 downwards.
TCAAAGAATAACTAATGCTGCAGCTTAAAAAAAAAAAACCCAAATATACATTGAGTTCAATGTAATAGCAAGGAAAGGGTATTTACAAACATACCATCCAATTCCTGTATGTATACATAACTTAATAGTTTTAATATAATATGAAAGACTTAGATGGTATAGATGTAGGGAGGAACATTTTGAGTATTTAATATGTAAATACATAAGAATTGTTTGGTAACGTACATAAACACTTCTGTTTATATAAAGAATAATATAAAATTGGAGCATGAAACTGAATAAATTTTTAACAAACTTAGCCTCCATAAATATCACTACTACTAGAACAGTAAGGATTGCTTAACTTTGAATAAATATGATTTTAAATTTCTTAGGAGAATTGAATAAGAGAAAAGTCAGCAGAACAAAGAAACCTCAAGCCAAATTGAGGCTCTTTTATCATATAAAGATCGAAGAGGCGAGAGAAAAAAAAAAAAAGAAACCCATCTAGACCAAGCCAGGTTTACAGTCTTAATAAATAATATTCAAGTTTCATTCGGCTAAAAGAGTTTAACTAAGCCAGGACATAGTAACTTTCTCTTCTTTTAAATTAAACTATATGTGTATATATATAGGTACGCAAGGGTTGAGATATATGCATCCCTTTGCTAAAAAAAAAGTTCCTGAACATCAGCATAATTCCTTATAGCATATAGCTGGGGTATTATAAAGAATTTCAGAATATCCAACTCAAACATTTCTTCATGCCAAACAATTAAAACTCACCAAATACAAAGAATAACAACTTTCGTATTCAAATAAACCGAATAAAAAAAGACTTAGTTGAATCAGTTGATCCTTTCTCTTCTATCTCCATCTATAATTCTCTTTTAAACAAATCCACAAGAAGATATGCAAGAATTCTGAAAGTGATTGGATGATTTAAAAGAACAACGACAAACAATCTTTCCTAAAGAAACCAAATGAATCCATGCTATTATACCCCAAACATTCTTTCCTTATGCAAATTTTGCACATCCTTATAATAATTATATGAGGTGCAAGCATCCGAGACTTTACCCAGGATGAGGCAATGTCAGATACAACACCATATATATATGTATATACGTATACATATGTGACCCTAAAATTTCCATAAACTTAACTCGGGAGAGATTTAACAGATTCAAATATTCCATATTAAAGAGAAAAAGAACTCCGCAATCTTCAAGAAGTGGCACTTATACCTCTATTGATTCCGAATCCAACTAACCGGATAATGAATACTTTCGGAGAAGGAAAATATAAATCTATCAATCCATAACTCGAATTTCCATCTTTAATTCTCAATCGACGAAAAAAAATAAAATTATAAAGAACTTTCAAAAATGAAAGTAAACTTCATAATTAGTGGCTAAAGAAGGGGAAAAGGGAAGAAAGACTTACCTTCAAAAGCTATAACAAAAAAAACTCTCAAATCGTAAGAAGAAAGCACCAGCCCCGAACTCCTCTTGAGAAAAAAAAACTCAGAAATCTTCTTGAAAGAAATATCACTTGGGAAATCAAACTTAAGAAAAGAGAATTTCAGCTTCTCTCTACTCTCTCACGAGGAGAGGTATTTATAGGCAAAAGGGATAGAAGACTCACTCGTCGGAGCGGAATGTCGGTGAAGACCGAGCGGTGACGAGAACTCTACTACTAGCGAGAGAACCGACCAAAACAAGCTACACGGGGGAGGTTACCCGACTCGTTCGGGCGGGAGAGTTTGTTACAAGAACTCGACCGGCGGTTATGACCGGCAGCGAATGTCGGTTGTGGGTCGGGAAGAAGGAAGGCGACCGGAAAACCGGTTAGGGCACGGGAAAGGGAAGCTACGCGCGCGGGATAGGAGATAGTGAACAGTACCCGCGCCCGTGAGATTAGGGTAAGGGTTATAAGGTTAAAGTATAGATTTAATATATATTATTATATAAAAAAAATATTTATTATTATTATTATTCTATTTAAATTCGTCGATTTTGCACGCAAATCGAGTCGATTCGAAACCCTATCGAATTATATGTCCTTCCCGGCTAAAATCGACGTTCCGGACGCAACGGCGCAGTCCGTTTCGTCATCCGGGGCCGTTCGGACAAGTTCGCCGACGGTCGCATCAATTTAAATTAAATTTGCGTAACGTCGCAAAAATGAATTTATTTTGACCGACCGAGCCACTTATCGAGCAAATTAACGACCGGTCTTCGCCTAGCCGAGAACCATAGCAAGCATATTGCTCGTGGCAGAAAGTCAAACGTCGCACACGATGGGGTCCACCTATGGCTTTCAAATCCCTATAGGAACTCAACAGGAGTTTCAACATGTCGGCTTTTAATCGACTCAACTAAGTCGTCGAGGATTTAGAGTCGGTCATATGAAACTTCGAGGAGCGTGGAAATGCGCTCGAATTTCTAAACATAGTGGGTCCTGGGCCTAGTCTTCTAAGATAGTCCAAAATAGGAAGATCCTAAGCGCTAGATCCTAGGTCCTAAAGAGTGAGAAAAGAATGACCTCTAAAATGAGGTCAACAATGATCTTCTTATTCCACTGGAAAAAGAAATCTTAATGAAAGGATGATGACATCGACAATGGAGAATGTATAGAGGAATTCAGAACATTGGAACATTGCTGCTCAATTATTTTAGTGGGAAATACTTGAAGTGGAGATACAGGCAAATAAAGGGTAAATGCTACCAATAGAAAATTTAAGCATATTTCTTCAAATAAATGAACAATGGGGATATATTGCTTATTATGACTATTATGGGTGTAGGTTTTGAGAATAGAGTAGAATTCTTTACTGATACGAAAGGGGGGTATAAATACAACTTCCATAAATCATAAAATAGAAAAGACAATACCTTATTTCCAAAATCGCAATTAACCGTTTCCTAATAATTACCCTGAGATAAAAGGAAAGTCATAAAATATGAAAAACATTATATATATATTTCTAAGACTATAATTAATCAATTTCTAATAACTATCCATGGATAAAAGGAAGTACATAAAATAGAAAAGACATAAAATAAGAAATAATATGAAAGGAAATAAATCAATTCTTAATAACTTCAAACGCTCACTCTCAAGTTGAAACATAGATGTCAATCATAGCCAACTTGGATTTGAAATCATCAAACAATAGGCAAGGAATATATTTTGTGAGGTAGAACTTAAAGTCTTCCTCTCCAAGAGCATTTAGGGATATTTCTAGTTTCTGCTGTTGTCTTTGACTGTAGTTTTTGTAGGTAGGTGGAAGGCTGTTACAGGTAATGCTGCAGGGAAGTGAACAACCTACGAGGAAAGCTGAAGGGTATGACCTGCAAGGAACAAGCTTCAGAGGAGGGCATTTTGTAGGAAAGGCTTCAGAGGAGGGCTTGTTGCTAGAAAATACTCCATAGTAGGGCTTGCTATGGGAAAAAGTTCAAGAGGAGGGCCTGATATACAAAAAACTCCAGAGGAGGGCTTGCTACAAGAAAAAGCTTCGTAGGATGGGCTGCTGCAAGAAAAAGCTTCGCAGGATGGCCTGCTGCAGGAAAGGCTCGGGGTAGGCTCTGCTATAGGAAAAAGTTTCGGAGAAGGGTCTACTGTGGGAAATAAGCTTCTAAAGAGGCCTAACTACATGAAAAAACTATGGAGAGTCTTCTGTATGAAAAAGCTCTGGAGGAGGGTGTGCTGCGAAAAAAAGCTTTGGAGGAGGGCCTGTTGAAGGAAAAAGGCTCTGGAGGAGGGCCTGCTACATGCAAATGCATCAGAGGAAGGCCTGCTGAAGTAAAAAGCTCCGGTGGAAGGCCTGTTGTAGGAAAAAGCTTCGAAGGAAGGCTTACTGTAGGAAAAGCTTTTGAAGTGGGCTTGCCATAGGAAAAAACTTTGGAGGGCCTACTGCAGGGAAAAAAACTCTGGAGGAGGGCCTGTTGGGAGAGTGTTTCGACGGCTAGCTCCTGCAGGAAGAGAGTTTCAATTGGTAGTGGAGGGCTTGCTACAAGAAAAAGCTTAGTAGGATGGTCTGTTGCAAGAAAAAGCTTCGCAGGATGGCCTGCTGCAGGAAAAGGCTCTGGGGTAGGCCTTGCTATAGGAAAAAAGTTCCGGAGAAGAGTCAACTGTGGGAAAAAAGCTTCGAAAGAGGCCCAACTACATGAAAAAACTATGGAGAGTCTTCTGTAGGAAAAAGCTCTGGAGGAGGGTGTGCTGAGAAAAAAAAAGCTTTGGAGGAGGGCCTGTAGAAGGAAAAAGGCTCTGGAGGAGGGCCTGCTACAGGCAAAGGCATTAGAGGAGGCCTGCTGCAGTAAAAAGCTCCGGTGGAAGGCCTGTTGTAGGAAAAAGCTTCGAAGGAAGGCTTACTGTAGGAAAAGCTTTTGAAGTGGGCTTGCTATAGGAAAAAACTTCGGAGGACCTACTGCAGGGAAAAAAACTCTGGAGGTGGGTCTGTTGGGAGAGTGTTTCGACGGCTAGTTCCTGCAGGAAGAGAGTTCCAACGGGTAGTGGATTGTAAGATAAAGAGTTATGGCGATTAGAGACTTGTATGGGAGGAGTTCTGGTAGCTCGGGCTTATAGGGAGAAAGATTGCCGACTGCAGGAGATAGGAAGTTTTCATCGGTAGGAGATCTATTCTGTAGGAGACTCTAGGGTTTGTTTCATGGCTCTGATACCATGTAGTTCTTGAGAATAGAGCGGAATTCTTTATTGATATGAAGGGGGGGGGTTATAAATACAACTTACATGAATCTTAAAATAGAAAAGACATAATACCTATATCTACAAGATTAGAATTAATTAATTCCTAATAACTCCGAAGATAAAAGGAAGGACATAAAATAGGAAAAACATAACAACAGTATCTCGAAGATTATAATTAGTGAATTCCTAATAGCTATCCAGAGATAAAATGAAATATATGAAATAAGAAAAACATAAAATAGGAAATAAGATGAAAGGAAATAAATCAATTTCTATTAACTTCTAATAATGGGCATAGAAAGTCAAGTTTCACTTTTCTTCTAATAATATTTAATTTTGAGTATTGGTTACTGATATTATGATCATTAGAATGCCTTAAACGATCTAGCTGGAGATCTTACATGTTTCATATTCTTTCACATCTAAACAGTATCAGTGTTCTCTAATAAGCTATTTCGAAGATGCAACCTAGACTTGGTGCTATTGGAATCGAAATATGCTTACTTTTCATCCACACTTTACCTAAACTGCCCATGTTTAGAGGAAAAAAAGGTTTCAGTTTGAGCCCCCTGTTTCTTTTCTCATACTTCCTTGAACTCATGATTTCTCTCAAGGATCATGGCTCTATTGTTAATTATTTTTTAGAAAGATCTTTTGATTCTTATCTACAAATTATCCAGTTAAAAAACTTGGAAAGTTGATGTGGCTGCAACTTGATTCTTTTATCATTAAAGCTACCCTTCTTCTTCTCATTTTGTTCATAAAATAACATGATAAAATTAAAACCCTGTTTTAATTGTGGCAGAATTAGGGTTAACCTTTATTTAATTTCTTAGTCTGACTAATTAGGAATTGTGGTTTAAGCGATTCCTACCAATATTCATTTGGGGATAAGTGGACTGTGCACACTCCCTTTTTATCTGTTTCCATATTTTATTACATGCACAATTCCCATAATGTATTCTTATACTTTGGTGAAGAGCGGTCGAATCAGCATTAAGCCATGGCTTCATCTTTTCCCACAAGACATGCCCTTGCCATGCAATGTCTCAACAAGTAAGAATTCATTGGATTCATTATTAGGAATTAGACATGGCTTATGAAGAAACCTTGTTATGTATCAAGGCTTACAAAGTCAAGAAAATAATCGATTGTCATTTTATCTTTTGTTAAATTAAAATTTTTGTGCCATCATACTTGAAAAAAGGAAGATACCCCACTTAGGGCCCGTTTGGGAGAGCTTATAACTACGACAGCGTTTTTGAAAACGCCGCCGCATCGTTTGTTTTACAAATTGATTCAACTTATTTGAAAATGGAGTTTTGTTATTTGCCTGTAAGGGCGGTCGTGGGATCCTCCCTGCGTTCCACTTAGAAATCGCGTATCAAGTAAAAATTTACGCCCCAGCCCTTCTTTCGCCCTCGCCCCGTGACCTAAGATCCTCGCGACCAACCTTCGCTGGAAACTTCGCGACCTCGTCGCCACCGGATCCTCGCGACCTTGTAAGCGCCCCCGGATCTTCCTCCTCCCTTCTTCTGCGTCGATCCGAGGAGGTATGTATGTCTCCCCTTCTACATCCGCCTCCTCCTCCTCCCTTCTTCGATCTCCTCCTCCACCCTTCTGCGATCTGAAGAGGTGTACATGAGTTACAGGAAATTTTTTTTTTCGGTAGATCGATCCTCGATCTGACGAACTCCGTTTAGTCATTAGATTGTTGATGTAAGCTCTATCGAACCGGACTGGCTTCGGTCGCTTCGAGACTTATTAAAGTTTAAGCAAGTAATGCATGATTTGTTTTTTTCCTGAAAAATTTTCAGAGGAGAAAGGTTCTCACTTTAAGTTGCTTTACTGTTGCATGAAATGGATGATCATAATATTCGAGTTCAAATGCCATGCCGGTTTTGGAGTAGGAGACTCTTGTTCATGATAGGGATTATTGCTTCACTTTTTACAGTTATTTTTTTTCTGCAGAAGTATACAGCGATTTTTGTCAATCTGGAAAAGTATACAGCGATTTTGATTAATTTTTTCCACAGATTTGGACCTCAGTAGTTTTTGTTTTGTTTTTTTTTAAGATTTATTATACTCCCTTCTTCCTCCTCCTCCCTTCTTCGATCTCCTCCTCCTCGTCCCTTCTTCGATCTCCTTCTCACATATGAAGTTGATGATAAGGTCTACAACAACTTCAATGAGGATATTGCTGTGATATTAGATTTGCAGCTCTGAATTGTTGAATTTACTCAAATTTTTGATAGAAATTCATGATTTATCTTTGTGATGGTCTTGTAATTATTTTAAATTTCACATTAGTTTTTCATACATAAATAAACAAATTATAAATTATTTTCATTACAAATACCAATTTTCCATAATGCGTATTTATTTAATTAAAACAAATTATAAGTTTTATTCTGGGAAATAACAAATATGCTTACGCATTCTTTATTTAATTAAAAATAAAATTGAAAATAAAGTTCGTTTACAAAACGCACTAACCAAACAGCTAAACAAATTATTCAAAACAGGGCCAGAATAGTCAATTTTCCAGAATCAGCTGTTTTCCAAATGCTGAAACCAAACAACTGCATCGACTTATCCGGATCAATACAGTATCATCAGATTATTCGAATAAGCTGCTTATCGACAGAATCGGATAAGTTCAGCATCGCCTCAACATGCACTTAGTGGGATAAAAGTTTATTGTTGTTGTTTTGTATACTTGAAAAAAGGAACAACAAGAACAAAACTTTTATCCCACTATGTGGGGTCGGCTACACGAATCCATTTTCTCCATTGCGTTCTATTTAGTGTCATATTTTTATTTTAATTCTAATAAATTAAAATCATTTTTTATACAATATGCCTAAGTCTTGGTAGGTCTACCTCTGCCTTTCTTGAATCTAAAACATCTACTCTCCTAATCGGATCATCAGATTGTTGACGTTTAATGTGACCAAACTATCTTATGACGACTCTCTCTAATTTTGTCCGTCACTGGAGCTACACCAACTCTATCACAGATATATTCATTTCCTATTTTGTTTCCATGTGTAATGCCACTCATCCACCTAATCCTTCTCATCTCGACAACACCTCACTTAGTTTTATGCTTCTCTTTTAAAGGCCAACATTCAACACCATAGAGCATTGCAGGTCTCACCATTATTTTATATAATTTTCCTTACAGTCTAAGCGGTACTTTTTTATCACATAGTAGGCCCGAAGCATTCATCCACTCTTCAACGAACTAACTTGAATTCTATTAATAACTTACTCATCAATATCACAATCGCTTTGAACAATAGACCCGAGATATGTAAAGCGTTCACACCTTTTAATAATTTGATCACCCATAGTTACACTTCTTTCATTAGAGCTACTACTACTACTAAAATTTCATTTCATGTTTTCAGTTTTAGTTATACTCAAATGAAGGCCTTTAGACTCCAATGTAGACCTCCAAAGTTCAAGTTTTTCTTGAGCTTTTTCTCTCATCTTATCCACGAGAAGCATATCAACAGCAAAAAGCATACACCAAGGTACATCCTTCTGTAGACCATCCATAGATAAAGCAAAAAGATACGGGCTTAAAGCCGATCCGTGACGTATTCCAACATAAATAAGAAAATATTTGGTCAATGCTCACGTACCAGCTGTAGTATACATATCTTTAATGACTTGAATATAAGTCATATCAACACCTTTCTTCTCAAGAACTCTCCAAAGGATATCTCTTGGAATCTTATCATAAGCTTTTTCTAAATAAATAAAAGTCATATGTAGATCCTTCTTATTATCTCTGAACTTATCCGTCAAAACTCTCAATAAATGTATAGCTTCCATAGTAGGCCTGCAAGACATAAATCCAAATTGATCATTCAAAATTTTTTTGATACGTCTTAGCCTAGGTTTAATAACCCTCTCCCATAATTTTATAGTACGACATATATCAACTTAATTCCTCTATAATCTGCACACTCTTGTGCTTTCCCTTTATTCTTAAAAATGGGACAAAAAAATATTCTTCCTCCACTCCTTAGGCATTTTTTAGTTTTTAAAATAATATTAAAGACTTTATTAAGCTTAGAAACTCCTAAATCTCCTAAATATTTCCACGCTTCAATTGGGATATCATCAGATCCTTCTTGAAAAACGGAAATTGAAATTAATTTCAGCTGCTTAAAATAATTTTGATTACTGAACAAATGGGGCCGTAGAAGGATTTTAACTACATTATTGTTCTTCAGCTGTTTTAGTAATAAAAATACTATGTGCAAATGCATCTCTTCAATACATGCAGAGCAAATTATTCATCTCCGAAAGGGTAGTGGTGACTTTATTTCATATTGAATATCAAAGCACAACATTTCTCAAGAAGGCCTAAGACGGCTAACTTCAATGACTAGGATTATCCAGAATATCTAGTGTTTGGCTGTTCTGTGACTCTTGGGGAATTCTTATGAGAATGTGTAAACAAAAATTTATGTCATTTGCATGTGCTGTGACTCCTCAAGTTGTTTCTAGGTTTTAGCTTTGGTTGCATTATTGCTGCTGGATGCAAGATAAACCACAATTGTATTGCAAATCTCAATGAAGCTTGAGATTAATCTTTGAAACTTTGAAAAAGGTTATTATATATTTTAAATTTGTTCTGGTTTCCGTTTTGTTGATCAAGGTTCCTGTTTCTCATCTGTAATGAGCAGTCCCAGGGAGAGTTCGAGTTGCTGTAAGACTTAGGCCTCAGAATTCAGAGGAGTTGGTAGCTGATGCTGATTTTGCTGATTGTGTTGAATTACTGCCTGAGGTTCTTCCAAGATAATTTACCATTTTAAGAGATGCTCAGAGAAAAAACCTTTGGTTTGTTAATATCAAAATTTGCTTTATATTTTGCTATTCTGCAGCTTAAGAGGTTAAAGCTTCGCAAAAACAATTGGGAGTCAGAAACCTATGAATTTGATGAAGTGCTTACTGAATCTGCCTCACAAAAACGCGTTTATGAGGTTGTTGCCAAACCAGTAGTTGAGGTAAGATCTATTTTCAGTGATCGCTGATTGTGTTTTATTATTTTCTTTCTGAGTAGCTTTAAAAATGTGTCTTTATGGAGCTTGGTGCTTAGTTTTATTTAATTGATTTCTCAACGTAATATTGCCTTTGTATTTTTTTATCATTTTTTATCATTTTTGTAGGTTATTGACTTACTACATGCTTCCATTTGGTTTATATATATTTTTTGAATAGGTCAATAATTTTTTTTGAATGAAATTTACTATTATTGTAGAAAAATTGTTGATGGATAACATTCATATTTATATTAGTCTCATTGTGTTGCATATTATTTAGATATAATGATTGAAAATACCTTTAAGACTCGATGATTAAGGCGAACTTGATGGTGTTACATAGTTTCATTTTTTCATGATATCAATTTTTTTTTTTTAATATCTCGGTTGGTTTAGTTAGTGAAGAGCTTTACAAATCAAAATCATTAGTCAAGCTTGATAAGACCCAATAAATATACAACAACAAGGACAATAACAACAATAACAAGTCTATATTCGACTAAGTGGGTTAAGCTACCTGATTCCTTTTTCGCCATTATCTCCTATTGAGTGTCATATTTTCATTTAATTCTAATTAATTGAAATCAATTTTTATACAACATGCCCAAGTTTTTTTAGGTCTACCTCTACCTTTCTTAACATAAGTTAAATCTAAACATCTACTCTCGTAACTGGGTCATGAGATGGTCGATGTTTAATGACAAAATCATCTAATTTTATGATAATTGTTTTTGTGCCTTCATCCAATTTTAAGAATATTAAGATTTTTATTTTCTAACTCTTCATCTAATAAATATTTTTCACATCTAATAAATTTCTTATCCAATTTTAAGAATTTTATTTATCTTATGAGTACACTTATCTAATTTTATGATAATAGTTCATTATATTTTCATCTTCCAACTCTTCATCTTAAAATTCAAATTCAATAATCGATGTTAGATATTTAAATTTTTATTTAGAATGACCTTACAATCTTTGTAGTCTCGACAATCTATTTTTCTTATAAAAAAATGATCAATTTGTGTTTTGTTAAATTCATTCTTATAAGTGATAATATGCACATGTTTTTTCTTAAATAATATATTAACAAAAAACGAAATTATAAACTAAAACAAATTTATCATGGCTCTGCCTTCTTTATTAGTCACTCTAAAATCATAGTCACCATAAATATTTTAAAAATATTCTATCACTCTACCCACATCCCCATTTAAATCTTTTAAAAAAAAAAGATCTTTCTTCAAGATGTATCATTTGTATTAATTTTTTTAAGTCGTTTAAAAAATTTTTATTTGAACGTACCAAACTTACTTGGGGAACATAAACTCTTAGAATGTTGATAATCTTAATATCAAAAATAATCTTTAAAGCAATAATTCTATCTCTAGTTCTATTAATTTTTATTATATCATCTTTTAAATTCTTATCTATAAATACATCTACACCATTTTTAGTCTGATTCCTATTTGAATATCAAAACTATAATCTCTTTAGATTTTTCTCTAACTCATTTAATTTCTTCAATGCATAAGGTATTTATCTTCCTATGAACCGTAATTTCTACTAATTCGATTAATTTATTCACAATAAATATATTTGGAGAAAATATTTATATATCAAAAAATTGTGTTGGGTCTTTATTTAAATGAAGTTAAGGCAAAAGTTGCCCAATAAATTATTTTGAAACAATCTTTTTTGAATGCTGTGGTATATGCGCTCAAAGCAGGTGCCCATTTTTTGAAGGTCTTTAGATTTGCTTATAAAAAGCTTCTAATGGGTTTTATATATATATGAAATGATGGATATAGTCCACGGTGCTAAAGAAGTAGTTGTTGTAACCTCAACATTAGCATGCTGCTGCATATTTCTTAAATTATGAGTACCTTTTTAGCAACCCTAATTTTGTAATACATCCGCAAGTGGTTGACGGATTATATGCAAGCATTAAAAAAGTGGCTGAGGATGTGGGTGAAAGAACTAAAAATAGCAATAAATTGAGTGTATACATTAGATGTGAATATTTTCGTAATATCCTTTCAATGTATGACAAAAGACGATGGCGCTAGATAACATGATTTTAGTAAAATCATAACTAGTATTGATTATCATTTTTATATTTAAGTAGTATTGAAAGCTGTTAATATTTCCAGCTGATTGGTAGCTAGCATATGACCAGTGAGCTTTGCATTTAAAGTACTTAGCCTACTTTGTAATTCAGCTAGATGTAAACAAAATTAGTGTTTTTTTGAAAATGAAAGTATACAATGAAATTATGTGTTGATTATAATAATGAAAATTTGTATTTTAATACTTTTAATAAATTTTAATTACAACTTCATAGGAAAAGAAAAAGCATGATGGATCTTGGTTGCCTCAAAGATTTGATTTGTGAGAAATATAACAGGGCTTTCAATTGCATATGCAACCATTGTGTTGTTATTGACTCTCTCTTTAAACAATATATATTATGCTAATGAGTGTTAATTAAAAAATGAATGAGTTTGATGTTGTTAATGAATTAATTATTATTGAGGAAGATTTGATATGATTTAGTGTTGCAAAAACTGCTGTTTATGAAAGAAGCTATAATATTTAAGAACGATGAAAGGGAAATAGATTTTAATTTCTGTTAATGTTATTGCAATTGAACATCAAGGTGATGCGAGTGATGAAGAAAATTATGGTTAAAGTGATAATGATGACGTTGATGATGGAAACAAGACTTTCTTGACTTATGTTGGTTATCACTATTCTTTAGGTGACCAGTTTAATTATTTATCAAAATATCAGCATTACAAAAAATTGTAATATTTTAATTATTAAATTTTTGAGGTGTTAAGCGTTTGAATTTTAGGATGATTTTTGTTTTTTTATAGTTTTTCTTTCAAGTTAATAATCTTTTGTATTTATTTGTATTTTTTATTCATAATTTATTTATATTTTACCCTATGTTTAAAATAGCACTTGTTGCAGCATGAGCTATACACTTTGGCTCCACCAGGACCTTTGTGCTATAGTTTACTATTCATCATTGACAGGTATGTGGATTAGATGAGCATGAGAAGGGATGAAAATAGCTGTACACATCAGATTTAGTTTAAATCGGTATTGTTTTGCTTGAATGATATGTTCAAGACCTTGTTTTTACTCGAGCTACTTAATAAAAGCATGAATGTAACCTTATTTTAACTTTTGAGTTGTGTTAAAATGTTCTTTTTCTGTGTAAGTTAATGTAAAATAAGAGACATGTAATAATAATGATGTAAATTGCGAAGATCTATGCATATTTATATTAGTGTACTCGTTTGAAAATTAATTAGGATTTATGATGTTTAAATAATATTCCTTAAACATCTCAATCAGATTTTTTTTTTCAAAATTTGAATTTGTTTATTATATTAATATTGATAAAAATAATCGAGCATTTGAAAAATAAATTTTATTCTTTTAGGAAAAGTGGGTGGATAAAAGCAAAAAATAAATTTTGTTCTTCCTTAAAAAGTTATTTCATTTAAATAGAATCTATGATAACAAGTAGCCTTAATTATACATGCCATATAGATCTTCTTCGTTATTATATTGAGGAAAACAATTGAACAATTGAAATACATATTTTATTTTATTATTTGAAATGATTTCAATAAAATTAAGTTTAGGACTGTAATATTTTGAAACAAAAGAACTCACTATAATTTATTATAATGAAATGAAAATAATAAAAATTATATAAAATTAACTTGTTTTGCAACATACATGATCTCATTCCACTCTCACTATATGAATTAATTACTTTACATGAAGAAATAAAGTATTAAGTTTCATTTACTAAAAATTTAAGAAGAAAATATGTCTAAAATACACTCATTTTAGCACCATTAATTCTAAGTTTTTGTAATTTGAGTGATAATATTATTTTTGTATTGTTGACCTCATTTTTATTAGGTCTTTTTCTTCCTCTCCTTAGACCCTAGGTTCAAGCCCTAGGATTTTCTATTTGACTCTCTTAGAGGACTAGTGTTGGGACCCACTCCTCTTAGAAATTCAAGTCACTTCTTGTTTCTCTTGCGGTGTCTCGCATGGGTGATCTCAAACCATCACCATTTGATCGAGTGATTGTGTCTACGGACCATCGTCATTTGGTCGAGTGGTTAAGGACCACCATGTGAAGAGTCAGAGAGAATTTCTAATAAGATCCAAAACCTTAGGGCACCCTTTATGATTTTCATACATTCGCGCACGCAAATCGATGAACCTGTCCGAATGACCTCAGATGACAAAACGGACTGCGCCGGTGCGTCCGGAACGTCGATTTTGCTGAAATATGTTTATGCATGGCCGGAATTATAAATTGGCATGGTTAAAATGATGTTTGAGAGCCTTTTTGCTCTCTACTTGCTCCCTATGTTTCATAGTATTGCTGAAATATGTTTATGCATGGCTGGAATTATAAATTGGCATGGTTAAAATGATGTTTGGGAGCCTTCTTGCCCTCTACTTGCTCCCTATGTTTCATAGTTTTGCTGAAATATATTTATGCATGGCTGGAGTTATAAATTGGCATGTTTAAAATGAGGTTTGGGAGTCTTCTTGCCCTCTACTTGCTCTCTATATTTCTTGGTTTTGCTGAAATATGTTTATACATTGCTGAAATTATAGATTGACACGTTTAAAATGATGTTTGGGAGCCTTCCTTTGCTCTCTACTTGCTTCTTAGTAGAATAATCTTCAAAACACGATTAAGGCCACATTTTAGTTTATATTTTGGCAAGTTTGGAAAGTTGCGGGGTTTGAAAAATTTGAAAGTTCTCATACAAAATTTGGAAGGTTTCGATGACTTATATTTGAAAAATCTGAAGCTTTTCACGTTTTTTTTGGAAAGTTTGGAAAGTGGAAATGTTTTATATTTGCAAAAGTTATGAAGTTTTAAGTGTTTTATTTGAAAAATCCGGAAGGTTTCAATGCCTCATATTTAAAAAATCTGAAGCTTTTCACATTCTTTTTGGAAAGTTTGAAATGTGGTAATGTTTTATTATGATGATTTTGATTTTGCTTGAAAATTTGAAAGTCTCTAGAGTTTCTTTGAATTGTTACATTGGGGTCTTCTTTTAAGATTTGGAAGTCCCAAAATATTTCTTTTACGTCATTTTAAATTATTATATTCTTGTTGTTTTGAAGACTTCAAATATTTCTTTCGAGTCTGATTTACATGATGTTTTTGTGAGTTGATTTGATTATTATTTTTTTAAAGAATTTAAACGCATTTAGGTCGACTCACCTGCAGTTTCACTCCTGGTTTTGCTAATTTTGTTTGGGTGGGTCAAACTCCTTCGCTTATTTATTTTCGTTTTCTTTATTTAACAATTAAGTTAAAATAAAGAATTTCTGATTTAATTGAGAAGCATTAAAGAGACATTTGAGTAGTTAGAAATCTCTTAATCAAGGGTAGAACACCCTAAATCACTTCAAGCACAATTCATAGTGTAGGTTTCCTAAATTTTAGGAACACACTTTAGGTGAGAGCCATTTTACCTAATCCACAGTGCAACTTTCCTAGGTTTTAGGAACACACTTTAGGTGAGAGCCATTCTACCTAATCCACAGTGTAGCTTTCCTAGATTTTAGGAACACACTTTAGGTGAGAGCCATTTTACCTAATCCACAGTACAACTTTCCTAGATTTTTGGAACACACTTTAGGTGAGAGCCATTCTTCCTAATCCACTGTGTAGGTTTCCTAGACTTTAGGAGCACACTTTAGGTGAGAGCTATTCTACCTAATCCACAATGTATGTTTCCTATAGTTTAGGAGCACACCCTAAGAGAGAGCTCATCCACCTAATTCATAGTGTAGATTTCCTAGAGTTTAGGAGCACACCCTAGGTAAGAGCCTACCCACCTTATTTGTAAATAGTGAAGCTAGACACTCGATCCTAATTCACAAATTGACTAAGACTCTAAGACAATAAGGATATACTGAGAGATAGTTCACGCTTCCCTAATTAAATAATTGTAAAATTTTCTCCATGATTTAACCAACAGGAATACCCAATGCTCCGGGATTTGAGTTTGAATCTTATACTCAAATCTTCCTGGCAATTAGGGACATTCTCAATGTCACATATAAATCATCTTCCCCGATCTTTTATATGTGACATTGTGTCTTGTTTTATTCATTTTTTTAAGGATTTGCTTCAAGTCTCCGAGGGTCATTTTCAGTTTTTTCTTAGACTTCCTGTGTGCTACTTTGTCATTTAGACTTTTATACATAAATATATGTTTGTCCTGCTAACTAAATTCATTTACTTTTACCTGCAATGTTAGCTCCATTCACATGTACAATAATAACAAGAATTTCAGGTACTTAAAAATTTATAGCATTTTACTGCATTTTATTTTACAGTCACTTACTGCTTACTTTCAATATACATTCTACTGCTTACTTTCTGCGTATATTCTATTGCTTTCTTTACTGTACCTTCTTATACCATTTTGTATACTTTAAATAACTAAAAAACCCTTAGGATATAGTCTGGCTTAGAAGAGGCATAATAACAGAGCACAAATTTAACAATATTGCACATTCACATATAAAACACAAAACCTAAAACTACTACTACATGAAGCATGAAGCAAATTTTCGAGGGCAATGACAATGAAGAATGCAACAGACAGAGGAGGATGATCTACAACAACAAAATGATTATACAACAACTAAACCTTTTCTTTAGTTTAATTAACGACCCTTAGGACTTCGAGATAGTTCGCCTAGCGCGACATAAATCTTCACTTTATCCTTTAGGCTTTTGCACAACTCTGTTGTGCAATATAAATTCTAGTACTTTTAGGATTCCGAGGTTGCCGTACGGTACAGTGTGAACCCTTTTATCCTTCCAGGCTATTTGCACGATCATATATCGTGCAAATGTAAGTCCTAAATTTCTAAAATAAATTACAGGATTAAACATTAAATAACATCATTTCAAATACATAAAGCCAAATAATAGGATAGTTGGAAGGTCACCAGGGTTTTCCTCGGATCTGTAGCTTCCCCTACTCTTCTCTTCTTTGGATTCCTTAAAATAACGGTTCCCACTTGAGCCACTCTCACTTGACTTTCCTGTGTCAAATCTTGAAAACTTAAACTTTAAAAATCTTGAAGATAAAACCACTGATCTTAATCGAGAGTTTTCTTAGGTGACTTCGGTCATTTAAGATATAATTAACTATACGGACTTGCCGCTATAGGGAACTAAGAACCCAGGTAAAATAAACCCTATCTAATCCTTATATTAGTTAGAGAAACTTGTCGGCCTCACAAAAGGTTTCGCGGATCAAACGAATGTCACATAACTCTTTAGTTTAGGTGGTTAAGCCTACTATCAAGTGGTATGTCTATCCCTCGGGATAGTGTATTACTTGTGGTATTGCACTCAGCCATTTAAACTATCAGATATGTGAGACCTGTTTGATCTATCATTATTATAAAATTAAAATACTATTTTTCAAAATCACTTAATATTAGACTATATTTTTCAAATCTAAATTTATTTTCAAAATTCTCCGGCCGACATATATCTATTTAAATAATTTGGGGATTAAATTGGGCTTTTTACATAGTTTGAGACTATTTTGATCAATTACAAACAGTCAGATGACTAATATTTTTTAAGTCTATTATGTTACGATAATTTATTCAACTATACGCGTTAGTAATGGATTTCATAACTTTTTCTTTCCAACTTTCCTTAAGTGCTTATTGAGATAAGCATGGATCCTCATCATCAATTGTCATTTTGACAAAAATTGATATCCTTGGCTTTAAACCCTTGTCTTGTCATATAGTAATTCTTATCTTCTATTTGCTTATATGCTTGTAGATTTTTTATTTATTGATCTTTTCATATATTTTTTTGCCATGAAATTTAGTATTTTGTTTGCTGTTGAGTATGGTTTGTGATACGTACAGGGGATGTGATATGTGCAGGAGATTGTATCAATTATCTTAATTAAATTTGTGAAATAAAGAAGTGTTAATAGCACTGGCTTAGTATGACTTAATTTTCTTTTCTGCAATGCTTCCAGTCTCTATCTTATTTTTTCTCCACATATTTTGTTTATTATTGACTTGTGATAATGGCTTTGAGACAGCTTCATGTCGTTTACTTTGTCTTCTTTGGTTGCCTTGTAACTTTCCATCAAGCATTTTTTTTTTTTTTTTGGTGTAGAGCGTTTTGGAGGGATACAATGGTACAGTTATGGCTTACGGCCAGACTGGGACTGGAAAAACTTTTACTCTGGGAAAGCTCGGAGAAGACAACATAGCAGCTCGTGGAATTATGGTCCGTGCCATGGAGGACATTCTTGCTGATACTTCTCCAAGTAGTGATTCTGTATCCGTCTCCTATTTTCAGGTTTTTTTTTTTCATTTGTTCAATGTATCATCATCCATTGACTGCCCACTTACAACACATTTTCAGCTTCTTATAAATTGATGTAATGAAATACATCTTGCTGATTATATTGCACCAAACAACGAGCTTTATTATAACGTGAAGTATGATAAATCATTATTTTTTTTGGTTGCTTGCAGCTCTATATGGAAACAGTCCAAGATCTTCTTTGTCCTGGGAACGATAACATTGCCATTGTAGAGGATCCAAAGTCAGGCGATGTTTCTATACCTGCAGCAACTGTTGTTGAAATCAGGGACCAGCAGAGTTTTGTAGAGCTTTTAAGAATAGGGGAAGCTCACCGTTTTGCTGCAAATACAAAGTTAAACACTGAGTCATCTCGCAGTCATGCCATTCTAATGGTAAATAAGGATTTATTTTGGCGTATGAATGCTTATATATATCCACAATTCTTTTATCTGCTGTCAAATTTATAAATGCTGCATTTTTGGTTGGGTCTCTAGGTTAATGTTAAGAGATCCATAAAGGGAAGGCATGATGGTGAAGATGGTTTTCCTGTTGAGAATGGCCAGGCATCATCCTTGGTCAAATCATTCCGGCCTCCAATAGTCAGAAAAAGTAAACTCGTTGTTGTAGATCTTGCTGGTTCTGAGAGAATAGATAAGTCAGGTCGGTAAAACACATACCATCAAGAGTAGAAGTTCCTGATGTATTTCTCTGCCCCACAAATATTTCATACTTTTGGCAATTTCATCTCCATATTAATGATTTAAAAATACCTGCATGGAACTTTATTCCTTATTTCTTATTACTTATGATGACATGGGGCTAAGGAAATCGGCCCCGAAGGGATCGAGCTGCGTTTGGGGGCCGGTCACAACTCCTACGTGTCGAGCAACATTTGGGGAGACCGGTCCCGACTCGTACGTTTTTGAGCGGGATCAAGCGGCATCTACGGGCCGGTCCCGGCTCCTACAAGGCCGAGTGACATCTGGGGAGACCGGTCCCGACTCAAACAGTTCCGAGCGGGATCAAGCAGCATCTATGGTCCGGTTCCGACTTCTACGAGACTGAGCGGCATCTAGGGAGACCGGTCCCGACTCCTACAAGCCCGAGCTGCAATTGTAAGGGGTAACAAAGCCGCTAGTCCCCTTCCTCCCTTTCTTTTCTATCTTCTTTTCCTTTCCTTTCTTGCTGTCCGCCTGAGGGAAGTCTATTTAGTTGCTTGTTGCTGAATTAGGGTTCAGGTTATGTTTGATTACTGTTTTCAGGTTTTGTGTGGGGTCTCCTCTTCCCTTGCTAAGGGCTATCTGACGATGAGTGGTGCTTCAATTTTATCCTGTTCCAAGGCGATTTTGTATCCCCTTCTATCTTACCCCCTACCCCTTCTCCTTCACATCCCTTGGCTGCTGGCCACCCCATCTCCTTCCAGCCCTGTTGCCATCCCCTTCAACCGCCCTCAAGTCTGCTGTCCAGCCCTCCCCTTCACCTCTCAGCAACTAATCTCCCTTCCCCTACAGCCACCCTTGTTGTCCGATCCGTCTCTCTATCACCCAACACCCTTCCCCTTCCTTCCCCATAACTTTCCTTGCCACCCGATGCTTCCAACCCTCAAACAAGCCCCTCTCCCCCTTTCCAACCTACCCTATAGCCCTCCACCCTTCTCTTTCCCTTGCCGCTTCGCCAACTCCGCTCTCGGATCTTCTCTTCCTGTCCTAGCCGGAGAGTCTTTTCGTTGTTTTTTCTTTTCCAGTTTGAGTCGTCTTGTACCCTAATTCAATGTCAATAAAAATATGCTTTCATTCTGCTAATTCTCGAACTGATTCCAGTATAATATGATGCTAGTGTTCGCTATGCTTTGGAGATGCCTTAGAAATTTGTTTAACAATTTTACTTTATAAGCGGATCCCTTTTGTCCATGCATTTTTCTTGATTTCTATCCGCTCATGTTCCCTCACGTGTTTTTTTGAGCCTCACTTAATCACCATAAGATGTGACAAAGTGGAATACTTCTGTCATACACATTTTTCATTAACAATTATCCTTTGCTAATTATGATTAAGTATGTATTAAATTAGCCTGTCTAGATCGTCATAGAGCATAATTATATTTTCATAATCATCCAAATTGATTCATCATAATCATTAATATTGAAATATACATAATTTAAATTGTTAAAATAGAAGGCTAGAGCTTTTATGCATTCTATAGAAAATTAATTCATGTGAGAAATTCTTTATTTTACATAAAGAAAATCTTTGTTGTATCATATATTCAAAATTATATATAAAAAGTTTAGGTATAGGATAAAACTGGGTCGCTTGATTATGACTCCTTTTTTTCTTTGTCTGAAATAGTAGACAACATCATATTTTATGAGCTAAATTTTAATCGGGTAAAAATTTATAATTTAAGATCAAAATTTAAGCAAAAGAACAATAATATGTATGTTGATCTTTTGAATTAAAATCAGCATTATTGATTATCAACATGACTAATTTAATGCATAAATTTTAAATCAAGTCAATTTTTATTGGTATATGAGTAAAGGATAATCATAAACAGTATGTGTACCTATTTGTAAGTGAGAGTTTTAGAGATTGAATTGAGAGAAGTCTTTCATATATGTTCTGAATCTATAAAAACAGATTACAACCTATATTTATATACATGATGACCAGCCTGAATCGTGGAACAGATTCCATAATTATGGTAATTTCTAAACAAGAAAATATCTAATAAAATCTGACCTAATAATATCAAATAATTGAGTGAATAACTTCTAATAATTATAAAATAATTGCCTCCTAATAATTACGAAGATTCTGTAATAATTACAGAATAATTGCCTCCTAATAATTACAAAGATTCTACACTCCTCCTCAAGTTGGGTTGTACAAATTGTACATGGCTAACTTGTTACATAATTCTTCAAAGTTGATTATTGGGAGAGGCTTAGTGAGGATATCTGCTGTTTGATGTCGGGAAGGAATGTATGCAAGTTTGACGACTCCTTTCTCAATGATTTTTGAGATGAAGTGTCGATTGATCTCGATGTGTTTCGTTCTGTCATGGTGTACTGGGTTCTTTGCAATGCTGATGGCTACTTGGTTGGCGCATTGTAGTTTGACAGTTTTTCAGTTAGCATTCCAACTTCGCTGATTATTCTTCGAATCCACATTCCTTCGGAGATCCCGAGTGCAAGAGCTCTGAATTCAGCTTCAGCGCTGCTTCTTGATACCACAGATTGTTTTATGTTTCTCCAAGTGACTAGGTTTCCCCAGACATAAGTGCAAAAGCCGGAAGTCGAATACACTTCTATACCTCGATCCATATTCCTTTGAAACAGTAGCACTTTGCCTGGAGTCATCTTGAGGTATCTCAAGATTCTATAGACTGCATTCATGTGTTCTTCCGTAGGGCTGTTCATGAATTGACTCACAACACTAACAGAAAAATTAATGTTTGGTCGTGTGTGTGAGAGATAGATGAGTCGCCTCACGAGTCACTGATATCTCCCATTATCCAAAGGTGCGCTATCTTTCTCAGTGCCAATCTTTTTGTAAGGATCCATTGGAGTATTGACTGGTTTGCAACCGAGCATATCTATTTCCTTCAACAGGTCCAATGTATATTTCCGTTGCGACACAAGTATTCTTCGTTTTGATCGAGCTAGTTCCATGCCGAGAAAGAACTTTGGGTTTCCGAGGTCTTTGATTTCGAATTTTCGAATGAGAAGCTTTTTCAGATTTAGTTCTTCGTGATTTTCAGTGAGGATGGTATCGTCGACGTGTACGATTAGAATTGCAATCTTCTTTTCGGGAGAGGTTTTCACAAAGTGAGTGTGATCAGTCTGACATTGAGTATACCAATGCTGTCATAGATTTTGCAAATATATCGAACCATGCTCGAGGAGATTGTTTGAGGCGTACAAGATTTTTGGAGTTTGCAAACTTTATTTGGAAAAGATGCTTCTAGTCTGGGAGCTGCTTCCATGTGAACTTTTTCTTCCAAATTGCCATTTAGGAAAGCATTTTTCACTACAAGTTGATGTAGCTGCCAGTCTTCATTTGCCGCAAGTAAGAGAAGAATTCTGTTGGTGTTAAGTTTGGCCACGGGGGTAAAGGTTTATTGGTAATCAATACCTTAGGACCGTGAAAAACCTTTTGCTACGAGACATGCTTTTAATCTCTCAATTGTACCATATGCCTTATGTTTGACTTTGAAGATCCATTTGCAATCGATTGCTTTCTTTCCCTTTGGCAAGTCTGAAACAGTCAATGTGCCATTCTTTTGTAGGGCTCTTACATCCTCATTGACGGCTGCTTTCCACCCCGAGTGTTTAAGAGCTTCATCAATGGTGTTTGGGACTTGTGTGTTGTCGAATGCGGTAACATAGACTCGGTAAGTTAAAGATAGTCCTTCATAGACACAAAGTTGGAGATCGGATGCATCATGCAAGATCCAACACCTTTCCTTAAAGCAATTAGAATGTCAGAGTCATCTAGATTCATGTTCAAGTGCGTTCGTACTTGAGTGAATTTCTGTAGGAGTTGGATCCGGTTCTGACTCTTGGATTGGTGCTGGATGTGTCGGGTGGTCTATGTGCTTGTTGTGCTTGTTGTGCGTGTTTCGTCTAGTGTAGACACGGAGTTCCTTCGCTGCGGGAGGTGGTGCAAGAATGGGTGACGAGTTGGACACTGAGGACTAGACGAAGACTGATTGTTAGGTACATTTTCACGTGAGTTGGATGAGCTTGCTGGATCCGAGTCGGGAGATGATGTGTTTGTTTCAAGGGACGAAGATTTGGTGTGCGGTGGTGTGAAATCGTTGATCCCCCCAAGACAGATATTCCCTTAGAGTCTCCCCCTGAATGTTAGAATTGGGGTAGTAAGACTGATTTTCAAAGAAAGTGACATCCATAGTGTTGTAGGTCTTTCTTGTGAGAGGGGATTAGCACATATACCCTTTTGGAGAGGCGAGTAGCCGAGGAAAATACATTTAGTAGATTTAGGGTTAAGTTTGCTGCGATTGTGTGAATGAATGTAAACAAAGGAGCAACCAAATACTTTGGTAGGTTGATTTTGGGTAATTACCTTAGTGTGGGGAAACGACTTGAGAAGGAGTTGGATTGGACTTTGAAATTTGAGTACCCGAGAAGACATCCTATTGATGAGGTAGGCTGCAGTAGATACAAGGTCACCCCAAAATACCTTAAGCACATTGGAGGAAAACATGAGGCAGCGGGCCATCTCGAGAAGGTGGCGATTCTTACGTTTGACGATCCCATTTTGTTGATGACTGTTGACGCAAGAACTGAGATAGAGGATGCCTTTAGAGGAGAGATAGGTGCCGAGGACGAAAACAAAGTACTCCTTTGCATTATCAGTCTTGAGTGCCTGGAGGGAGGTTTGAAATTGTGTTTGAATCATTGAGTAAAATTGTTCAAATATATGACCGACTGCAGATTTACCTTTTATAAGAAATTTCCACGTTAGTTTAGTGTGATCATCAACAAAGGAGACAAACCACCGAGTCCCGATAAGGGTTGTAACACGGGATGGGCCCCACATATCGCTGTGAATGAGTGTAAATGGTCGAGAAGAGGTGTAACCAACACATGAAAATGACGTGCGGGTATGTTTGGCAAGTTGACAAAATTCACATTGAAAAGAACGAACTACTTTATTTATAAATAAATTCAGAAATAATTTTGCAAGATACATAAAATTTTGATGGCCAAGTCGAAAATGCCATAACATGATCTCAGAATCTTTATTGACACTAGAATTGAAGACAAAATGATGGGTAGACAAATGTCCGTAGCAAGGTCGTAGTGGTGAAGCATCGTTGATGATGTAGAGACTCGAGCACAGCTCAGCATTGCCAATTGTCGTCCCCAAATCTGCATCTTGAAATTTACACTGTTAGGTATGACTCATATCTACAGAGGGAGTTTCTTGGTGAAGAGGCGTGACTCCTGGTGAAAAGGAGTGTTCTCTTGGAAGTTAGTGGGTTGGGGGAGCGAGCGCGTTTTTAGTAATTTATATGTGGGTTTGTTCATATATATGTGTAACCCATGGGATGTAAATGAACTTCTCTGAAATAGTGAAATTCGCTGGCTCGCTCCCGAGGACGTAGGCAATTCTTTGCCGAACCTCGTTAAATCTTTGTGTGTTCTTCTGATTTGTGTCAATTCTTGTTTTTCGTTCAATTATTTACATAACAATTGGTATCAGAGCCTCGTTCGAGAAAACAGGAGGAGATCGACGCGGGAGATCGAAGAAGAAAACAAGATTTGGCTTCGAGGTTGGAAGAATTGCGGTGTTCTAGGCGTGAGTTTGGCGTGGAGCGGCAGTTCTCGGCGAGACGTTCGTCGCAGGCGGAGTTTGGCGGGCTGAAATTTGCGGTTCGCAGGGACAAATTTCTGAAAGCGTGTGAGGGAGTCCGCGACATCGGTTCCAAGCGCGACAACAGGGAGGAACGTCGCGGGTGACACAGAAGCGCCTCCGCGACACTTTGCAGCAGCAGGAGTTTCGGCCGGCTTGCAGGCAGTCGACATCCGGTGGTTGCAACAGGCGCAGTTGGCGGAGCTGGAAGCAGGCGGCCAGTTCGCCGGAAGTTAGTCGGCGCAGGGAAAGGGCGGCGGCCGGGCGGTTCGCGCGCGGGAACGGTTGCGGCGGTTGGCGAGTCCTGGAGGCGGTTCGCGATCGTGCAGTCCAGGCGCGACAGTTCGGGCTGTAGCGAAGTGGGAGGAGGAGAGGGAATAAAGGAATCTTTTATTTCTACTAGAGGAATATTCCTCTCCTATTCCTTTACACCTGTTGGCTTACCCGTTGGAATAAAAGAATCTTTCATTCCTACTAGAGGAATATTCCTCCTTCATTCGTCTTGGCTTGGCCGAAGGAACTGCGGGGAGCAGGAGAAAAGAATTTTAATTCCGAAAATAATTACTGCCTACGGAGAAAATTAATTTCTGGAAATAATTATTGCTGCTCACGAAAAAAAAAAAAATTTAATCGTGCGGAGTGAATTTTTTAATTCCAGACAGAGAGGATTTTTAATTCCACAGAGGAGTTCGGCCGGTTCAAAAATCCGCGGGAACGAGAGGTTGTCCGCCGCGAACAAGAGCGCCGTTTTGCGGGAAATTGAGGTGTTCGACCGAGTTAAATTCA
The DNA here is from genome assembly GCA_022702705.1 of Papilionanthe hookeriana x Papilionanthe teres. NCBI lineage: Eukaryota > Viridiplantae > Streptophyta > Magnoliopsida > Asparagales > Orchidaceae > Papilionanthe > Papilionanthe hookeriana x Papilionanthe teres. The sequence continues at coordinate 80,975,082 of CM040424.1, read as the reverse complement.
CTGGGTTCGTCACAGAGATTTTGCGACGAGGTGGAGTTCGGCGAGGTGCGGGTGGGCTAGCGAGCACGATTATTTCGTGAACGGGAGTTTCGTTGAGGCTTTCCTCGAACAGGTGCGAAGGGATCCGTGGCTCGTGGAATATAGAATCGATCGTGAGGTTCCGGTACGAACGGGAATTGTGTTTCGTGTGGAAAATTTGATTCACGAATCGCGGGAGAATCGCGGGATAGTTCTTTGCGTTTGACGGGGAAAATTTCGAGTTTCTTTGAATTTATTTGCGGAGTATTTCGCTTTTGTTTTTGAAAGCGAGGCGAGGGAAAATACAGTGCGGGATTAAATTCGGATGACGATGTCACGGAGCGAAATTCGAGATAGTGAAGTTCGATGGAGCAGGAGCTTCGGATTGTGGCAACAAGGGTAAAAGATTTGTTGACACAACGGGGAATTTTGAAGGCTTTGCGAGCTACGAAAGCACGATAATATGGAAGATGAAGATTGGGAAGAGATTACGACTCGAGCGGCGAGTACATATCGTTTATGTCCGGCGAGATGAAATTATGTATCGTAGTTATGAATCGAAATCTCGGGAGAAGTATGGAAGAAATTGGAATCTCGGTTTATGTCCAAATCTCGACGAATAAATTAGTATACGAAGCGAAAATGTATATGAGATGAAGATGCGAGCGAGTGATCGATTTGTCACAACACTTGAATGTCTTCGATCAAATAATCGCGGATCCGGCACGTCTTGATGTGAATATTAAGGATGAAGGCCGAAGCGATGATTCTTTTGTGTTCGTTGCCTACTTGCTTATGAACATCCAGTGACTACTGCTACGTATAGGAAAGAAACGATTAAAATTGATGAGATTCTTGCGGCATTGTTGGCTCACAACTAAGCGGAAGCAGAATGCGGAGGAAAGCTCGAATGGTAATTGTTTATATCTTAGGAGTAATCGGGATCGTGAAAGTAAGGAGGAGAAGGAGAATTCGGAAGGTCGAAGCTTAAAGGCAAGAAGATTCGTTGCTTTAAGTGTAAGGAGCTGGGACATATGAGGAGAGATTGTCCGATGCTCGAAGGAGACTCGTAATGTATCTTCAGGAGTCTGCGAATATGGTGCGAGTGATACGGATTACGATGATAGTGATGCGGCTTTCGGTTACGACAACTCGGTTAAAGGATGGATGGATTTCGATTCTGGATGTTCTCATCGCATAACACCGAAACGGAAGTGGTTTTTCATACTGAGTCATCCGATTCGGTTCGACTATCATCAGGTGATAATAGACGTTATAATATTCGTTAGTATAGGTAAAGTCGGAATTCGGATGTATGATGACAGCTGTCGAACGTTATGTGATGTCGGACGTGTTCAGAGTTGAAAAGAATTTGATTTCCTGGGCACTCTACACGGAGTGGTTTTCATTCACGAAGGCGGATGAGGATAGAGAAGCCATCGAAGTGTTAAGGTGCAGCGGCGATAGTGAAAGGGAAGATCATTGCATGTAACATCTATAAGCTGTTAGGGAGTACTGATTGCGAGTGGAGATCGCTCTGTTGGAACATATGATGGAAATGCGAGCAGGAACTTTGGCCAAAGCGGGTTAGATGGTTTGGTTGCCGACCCATTGAGTGTAAGAAACGCCAGTGATTTATTTCTCCTAAAGAGTTTGGATATTCGCAAAGTAGAGATTTTTCTCTGAAATTTGGATATTCACGAAGGTGGAGATTGTTAGATGTATTTCTCATAAGAGGATGAATATTTGTTAAGGTGGAGATTTGTTTGGTAGGCACGTATACTGGGTGAAGCGTTTCTCTAGGGTGCTTGATATTCGCGAGGTGGAGAATTATTAGGTATGGCTCATATCTACGGAGGGAGTTCTTGGTGAAGAGGCGTGACTTCGCAGTGAAAAGGAGTGTCTCTTGGAAGTTAGTGGGTTGGGGGAGCGAGAGCGTTTGTAATTTACGTGTGGGTTTGTACATATATATGTGTAACCCGTGGGATGTAAATGAACTCCTACGAAATAATGAAATTCAACTGGCTCGCTCCGGGGACGTAGACAATTCTTTGCCGAACCTCGTTAAATCTTTGTGTGTTCTTCTGATTTGTGTCGATTCTTGTTTTTCGTTCAATTATTTACATAACACACACGTGGCAAGAAAAAAATTAGCAATACACCTCAGATTATTAGTCAACTTTCCGATAGATATTAAATTGCAATTTAAAGTAGGAATTTGAAGCACACATTGGAGTAGAATGTTTGGGGTGATGTGCATGGAGCCAGAGCTGGTGACTTTGGAGGGAGCCATTGGCAATGCAGATAGTGGAGTCGTCTCCGCTCGACATATAGTCATGGAGAAGGGAAGCATTGCCAGCCATGTGATGAGATGCGTCATAATCGATAATCCACTAACCGAGGGATCCTTGATTGACTGTGAAGGCATAATAGAAAGTACCTTGCTGCGGGAGCAGGCCGGTGATGGGGTCGGGAACAGCCAGATCAGATGGTTTGCCGATCAGTTTGTGCAACAAATTGAGTTGCTCTTTGCTGAATGGACTGAGCGTTGGTGGAGGAAGGTCATCGGCAACGACGGTGCTGTTCATGGGGAACGCGATCGACCGAGGCTTTATAATGGCCCGACTTGCGGCAATGGTCGCACCAGGGACGACTCCGGCATGATGGGTTGTCGCTGTGTCGAGACGGAGGACCCCGAGCTGCAAGGGCGGAGGCATCAATGGAGAGATTGGGCGAGGTGGAGACAGGTCCAAGCATGATTTTTTGGCGGTTTTCTTTGCGGCGAACCTCGGAGAAGGCCTCACGAATGCTTGGTAGTGGTTTGAAGCCTAATACACGAGAGCAGACATGATCGAGAGAGTTGTTGAGACCGAGAAGGAATTTGAATATCCTTTTTTGCTCGATGATCTGCCAGTATAAGTTGGAGTCCGGAGTGCATGACCAGGCATGGACTTCATATATGTCAATCTGCTACCAATAACGCGAGAGAGTATTAAAATACCGAGTCACAGATTGATCACCTTGGCGAAGGTCGTGGAGGATTGACTTGATCTCGAAGAGCTTGGATGTGTTATTTAGTGAAAATATTTCTCTCGAGCAGCATCTCATATACTCTTGGCCGTGTCGTAGAGAAGAAAATTTTCGCCGATGTCGTTGGTCATGAAATTGATTAACCACGACATGACCATGTGGTTTTCTGCATTCAATGTCCGGAACTTTAGGTCATCCTTGGTCGGAGCGTAGGCAGCACTAGTGTTGTAGTCGTCTTTGCCTCTGCCGCAGACAAACATCATGACAGATTGAGACCACTGGAGGTAGTTCTGGCCATTGAGTTTGTGGCCAGTGATGAGGGAGGAAGTGTGCCAACGATTCCGGTTGGAACAGGGGCAGAAGAGATGGAGGATATATCTTGGGAGGAAGAGGAAGACGTTGTCATACCGAAAAAAATTGAATTGAGAGAAGTCTTTCATATATGTTCTGAATCTATAAAAACATATTACAACCTATATTTATATACATGATGACCAGCCTGAATCGTGGAACAAATTTTACAATTATGATAATTTCTAAACAAGAAAATATCTAATAAAATCTGACATAATAATAGCAAATAATTGAGCGAATAACACCTAATAATTACAGAATAATTGCCTCCTAATAATTACGAAGATTCTGTAATAATTATAGAATAATTGCCTCCTAATAATTACGAAGATTCTATAATAAGGAAATAAGATGCTTCACTTAAATATGAATTATTTAATACATTATGCTAGCCAATTGTTGCTATGAAATTACTTGTTTTTTTTTCTTGTTTTTACTGTTCACAGCCTTAAAGTGTCATATGATGTCTGTATGGCTTTAAGACATTCATATCATTTTGGTTGTTTTTAGCCCATTGGCTATAATAATCATTAACTAGGTTCAAACTTAATCCAACATCATAATTATCAAGAACCATTCAATTTAAAGTCGGGCAATATCGTACCCACTTTCTAGAATCAAGAGCTCGGATCCCTTTATGGCCTCTACCGAGTCTCATCTTGTTAGATTTTCTTCCCGCTTCCTGCGCTTGTCGTTATCATTTGCGGACCTATATCTATTATATGGCATTTCATAATTAAGGTTTTAGCATTATTATTATAAGCCTTTAAAGAAAAGTAGCATTGCTATGCTTTTAATATGGATCACCATATGAGAACATGTGCCTAGAAAATTGATCTATAAAAGTTTACATCTAGTTATTTTAGTATGCATCATATTATAAAAATAATCTCAACACTTAAGTAATATGAACATCACAAAATTATTGAAAAAGGATGATTGTACTAAAATCTAGTAAATTTATTGGTAACATTGGTTGCCAATGATATGCTTAAGACGCATAGACCAATGAAATGTTTGCTTTATGTATTTGAGATTTAGCATCTTATTAAAATTATAGGATGTTCTTCTTGACTAATTTTCTTCTTTCTATCTTTCCAATACCATACTCTTTCATAAACACAAATTTTTAAATTGCTACGCAAATTAAATCAATTGTAACGGTTCTATTACCCTGGGGGTTCGGGTAAATGAATTGTAGGGAGAAGAAGATGAATTGAGCAGTTGAGAAAACAAGTCGAAGAGAAGAAACGATGAGTCAGGCATCAAAAAGCTAAGAAGCGGGAGAAGAAAGGAGATCGGGAAGCCGAAAGTTAGTATCACCCTGTAAAGAGAAGCACTTGAGGGAGATAGAGGTGAGATCTACTTGGGAATCGAGCGAAGTGCAAAGGAGGACTACGCATAATAAGGGGGCGGCGTCATCAACGTCGTCTCTATCACACGGAGGGGGAAGAGGTGATATGTTCGTGCTATCCCGTGCGCAGAGAAGAAGGCGTCGTCAATCAGAGGAATATGTGCAGAAGAACCAAGTCGTATCTCTTGTTTCGCCGAAGAAGGTAAAGTTTATTTATTTTCTTTTAATTATAAAATAATATATATATATATATATATATATATATATATATATATATATATATATAATTGTATATATTGAATATACAATTTAGCGGATTCACAAAAAGTAAAATATAAAAGTTTTATACATGAATAAGGTAAAGTAATAACTAATTAAAATAATAATTTAATTAAAATTTGATATTATAAATATCATGTTCATGTTAGGTTTTCATTAGGGAGTTGACGTCAAGGCACTCCAATTAATAATTTGATCGACTTCGAGGTGAGTACTTCTATTCTTAAATTATAATATCATTTGGATGTCTCTTCTAAACCAGTTCTATTAATTAATGCTTGATTAATGCAATTGATTGTTCTATTATTAAATTTTATCAGTCATTTTGATGCGAATGCTTATAATCTCATTATATGAAATACATTATAGTATTATATATTGAGCGATATGTAATTAGGAATGATATGATTTGCATAAATTACTTATATGTGCATGACTGTCTATTATGAAGTCACCCTTTGATATTACTAGTGGGGTTATGTTAATGTACCCATGGATGTAACTGAAAAATAATATTGATATTGAAGTACTTTAATTTGTATGAATTTATAGACGATGCTCCTGTGGGGATTATATACATATGAAATGATATTGATATGCTATTGATAGTAATGTTCTTTAAATAGTATTAAATATTTGTATTGATTTATTAAGAAGTTTAATTAACATGCATATTACTTTCTCTCTTGCATTAATGTAGTTTAGGATTATGAGTATTCACTAGCATTGAGCTTACTGTTAATTTTAAATTAATATTTTTCTGGTCAATTAAGTGATTAACAATGAGTGTTAGAAGAAATGACGTTTATAGAAGACGCGGACAGACAGTAACGAAGTAATTTTAAGTTATTTTGTTTAGTGGCTCTTTCATTTGTTAAACTGTAGATGAATATAGAAAATTTAATTCACACCGTCCAACCCTTGGTAACCGCATTGATTAATTCCATGCCCCGTGCACGACCCCGTGCCGGGTCGTGACATCAATAAACTTCAAAATAATATTTTACCTTACAATTTTTTCTCCTCTTTCAAAACTTTAAGCCTACAATTTGAAACCAAGCTCGAATTGCAGATGAATCCATAAAAATCAGATTTTTTATCTTAATTTTTAGCTTCCCTTTTCTCTTTCTTCTCTTATTATTCTTTTATCTTTTTTTCTTTCTCATATATCTATCAAAATGATTGGAATGAAGTATAGATTTTTATGAAAATGTATGCACATTTTTGGGAGGTGTGAAATATGGTGAAGATTTTAGGAGTTTTTTTAATATTTTTTGAAATTTTAGGGTATCTCATGTTCATCTCCTTATATTTCTTATTACTTATACTAGTAGTGTTGGCAGTTCTATTTTCTAAAATTTTTCTAGTGTTAGCTTCTCTGCCCTTTTGCTCATTTTGCTTTTGATTTTTTTAAAGAAAATTTTCGAAGTACTTTTCCATTCCATGCATATTTGGTCTTTTTGGCAAACTCTGTGTAATATTTGGTCTTTTTGGCAAATTCTGATTTGACCATTTTCTGTGTAATATGGGCAATAGCTTTTTGGCAAATTCTTCATCTATTTCCTAGTTTTAGAATCTGCCCATAATACAAAGGCGGAGGTATATTCCAGGTTATTTGAAATTTCTGCTTTCTTTCTTGCAAGTATTTCAAAATTCCATAATGATTTTTCAAATTTGTCCTCCATGTATCAAGTAGTCCACTTTGTGATTAATAAAACATTTTTGCAGGATTTAGTGTTGAGGTTTATCTTTGATATCCGTGTTTTTCTTACTTTTACTTTTTATTGGTTTGATTAACTTAAAATTCAAAGTATTCAAATGCAGATTGGCAGGCTGCCCCTCATTTCTTCATATTTACATTCAATTACTTATTGAGTACTTTGGAACACTGTCCTGATGAAAGTTTGTTTTTTGTGTTTAATATGTTTCCAATCCTGTCAGGAAGTGAGGGGCATACATTAGAAGAAGCAAAGTCCATCAATCTCTCATTGACTGCACTGGGTAAATGCATTAATGCTCTTGCAGAAAATAGTGCGCATGTCCCATTTCGTGATTCCAAGCTTACAAGATTGCTTCGGGATTCATTTGGGGGTAAGAGTTTGAAGAATTTAATATATACTGTTAGATTTTGTCTAGGCACATATTTTTGAGTAGTTAATGCCCTTATGTAACATAGTAGCCTAACCAGAAAAAAGGCTCAAGGAAATCAATGAACTTTTTCCCAAGTGGCATAAATTTTGCAGATAACATGCCATCTTTTGAAAGAAAAATATGATAGCGTTTGATAACTGTGGTAGACTGGTAGGCAAGGTATTACCTTATTCTACTTGTTTCATTTTCTATTTTTATCTGTATTAAATTTGATTTCCGTGGTTATCTTTTAATGTTTTTGTTCCACGTACACTTCTTTGAGTTCCATAAAATTAGTTTCCTATGATATTACTACTGCCTCTGATATTACTACTAATGGAAGGAATCATGCTAGGCTTCACTTCTAGAAACTATTTATAGCTCTCAGTAGATGGCAAGATGTATTGAGCGGACTAAAGATTGGTAAAAAATAAGCATACAATTCTGTGCCAAATGATTTGGCAATCATGATTTATCTTGTTTATTAGGATATTTCTCTGTGATTAGCCATTCTAAGTGAAACATCTGTTTTGTTTTGGTGGTGCTTCTCTTTTGATATATCTTCAGCCAAATATTTAGGAAAGGAACAAAATAATCCTACAGGAAATGAGTATGCTTTGAGCATTTCAGCTCTACGCCTTAGAGAAAACATTACATTCATAATATGAGAACTCTATATAAGTTAAATTATCATGCTCAACTGTTTGAGGGATATTATAATCACTTGGTCTAAACTATGTCGAAATTTATTTCAATATGATATCTACCCTAGAAAGAGCTAATTTGCAAAACAATTACAATTGGTATTGTTTGTTCAGAGTGTGCAGCCTTCTCCGACTAATAGAGATAGATAGCATACTTTTATTCCCTTGTCTTAAGATATGGGTCAGCTTGGACCATTTGTACTTATATTTATCTTTATTTAATTTGTATGATATTTACTCAGTTAAGTTGAATATCCGTGTGTTGAAGAGTTTCTAGGCCATACTTAAAATGTTTATTGCCTGTAATACACATTCTTGTTGCATTATAATACTCATCTTTATTGCACTGTAGTACAACACCGTTAGTTTTCCATGATAGAGTTGCAAATGTTCACATGCAACTTCATGCTCAATTTTATTGCAAAACTAGGGAAAAAAAGGAACAGGCTTCTGGACATTTGCAAGAATTATGGTGAAATTCATCCTTATAAGTACACTTTTTATTTTTCATTACTTGTGCTTACATTTATCCTTATGTAATATACTTATTATTACTTAATTAAGTTGAATATCCGTAATTTTGAGTAGTTTCTAGGCATTTTCTTAAATGTCTTTTGCTTATACTACAATGTCCTGTTCCATTATAAAATTCATTTTTATTGCTTTATAGCACATCATCTTTAGTATTTCATGATAGAATTGCAAATTTCCACATGCAATTACTTTTTTAATTTTATTGCAAAACTAGGAAAAATAAATAAAGTAATAGTGACGCTTTGATAAAGGGAAGGAGGCTGAACCAGTTCAACAAGAGTAAGAGGGTCGGGCCGACCCCATTGGGGTTAGGGTGGCAGGGGTTTACCCTCCTAATTATCTTTTATTATAAATATGCTATTTTCTGTGTCGATTGGTGGGGCGGCATGAGAGCGACATGAGAACGACGAACTGCGTCGATTGGTGGGGCGGCAGGAGAGCGACATAGTGGCTTTTCGATGAAATGCGTGCCGCGGGTTCAACCCCCTGCCCACATTTCTTTGTTATTTTTACTCCCATGCCCGATATTCGCTCGTCTTCTGCCCTAAACGGCTCTCGTGTCTTGGGCGGTCCCGCATGCGCTCGCCTTATACCTTCGCGTCTTCTACCCTAATCAACTCTAGTGCTCTGCTCGTCCACCTCCTACGTTTGCTCGTCTTCCTTCTCTTCGTTCCCCTATATCTGTGAGGACACCGAACGTTTGTTTCTTTTTCGGTATTCTCTATCCCTTATCTTGGTGGCCGCATTGGTTTGTACGGTTTCTTCGTGGATTTCCTTCATGGGTTTCTTGTGTCTTCTCCGTATCATCCACTTTTTGAAATATTATGGTTTTTGAGAGTTTCACATTCGATAATGCGGCGCTTTCGGCTGTTGATGCTTCAATTTTGAATTTTGTGATGGATTTGCATCAATGCTTGTGAAGAAAGAGGAGGATCAGTGGTTGGTTTCGAGAGTTGGGATTTTGTGATTGTTCAGTGTTGCTGTTTCTGTTTTCTAAATATGTAAATTTGTTTGTTTTTGGTGTAGTTGGGTGTTAAAATTATTTTCGGGTTGTTGTTTCTGTGGTGGGGTTTGCATCTGTGAATGGTTTTGTGCCATTGTGTTTGGGTTTCGGCTGCTGTTGTGTGATGTTTTCGTTGGTTTTTTGTGATAATTTTGAGAATTTGATATTTGAGTGAGAATTTGAGAAGCATCAAGCGGTTGTAAACTGCTAATTATCCTAAGATTTTGGATAGAATGTCTAGTTGGCTTAAGCGGTTGCAAACAAAAAAACAATATCATATGAAATTATCACTATTAGTGGTTTCTCAAAAGGTAGCATTTCACTTTTAGAAAGACAATGATGGTGGTATTTTTGATATGATTATAAAAATTTGATTGGTATGCATGTTATTTGCTGTAGGAAATTAAGCCTTATAAAATTTAGCTCTAGAATGAAAGAGTTAACTTCCCTCAATTGGAAATAAAACCAATTTTGAAAGCCCTATTTATATAACTATTTATTTGGTAGATTGAGTTCTGAATAAACAATAGAAAAATCTTGCTACATAATTAAAACCTTGTCACATGATGTGGTTTGATATTATTTTTCCTAGTATAGTATTCTCAAACATGTGCCATAAATAAAAAATATCCTTTTCTCTAAACTCAAGAGAATAACTATCTTGTATGATTTTCATTTACATATTCCAACTAGCATGAATGTACTTATCAAATTACAAAGTGTGATATTTACACTTACAATATCTTGGTATCACAAATATATGCATGAAAGTAGTATTTAACATTTAGAAATGCTATGATGGTGTTATTTTTGATATAATAATAAAGATTTGATTGATATGCATGTTATGTGCTACAAGAAAATGAGCTTTATAAAATTTAGCTTTGAAATGAGAGAGTTAAATTTCCTCAATTGGAAATGAAACCAACTTTTATAGTCCTATTTTTTCTGTATAACTATTTATATGGTAGATTAATTGATGAATGTACAATAGAATAATCTTGCCACATTTAAAACCGTGTCACATGATGGGGTGTAATATGTTTTTCCAAATATGGTTTTTCCAAACATGTGCCAGAAATAAAATATGCTTTTCTCTAAACTCAATTTATAGAGGATAACTAACTTCTTTGCTTTTCATTTACATATTCCAACTAGCATGAATGAACCATGAATGAACTCATCAAATTTCAAAGTGATATTTTACACTTACACCACCTTGGTATCACAAATATATGCATGAAGGTAGTATTTTACTTTTAAGAATGAAATGGTGGTGGTATTTTTGATATGATAAAAAAATTTGATTAGTATGCATGTTATGTGCTGCAGAAAATTGAACCTTATAAAATTTAACTTTGAAGTGAAAGTTTTAAATTGCCTCAGTTGGAAATTGAACCAACTTTCAATTCCATTTTTTATGTATGATTATTTATATGGTAGATTGATTATGAAATGGACAATAGAAAATTCATGCCACATATTTAAAATCTTGTCACATGATGTGGTGTAATATTTTTATTCCTAGTATGGATTTTTCAATCATGTGTCAGAATAAAAATATTCTTTTCTCTAAACTCAATTGATAAAAGATAACTATCTTGCATGTTTTTCATTTTCATATTCGAACTAGTATGAATGGGACATGAATGGACTCATCAAATTACAAAGTGTGATATTTACACATACAACACATTAGTATCACAAATATATGCATGAAGGTAGTATTTCACTTTCAAAAAGACATTGATGGTGGTAATTTTGATATGATAAAAAAGATTTGATTGGATTTTCAAACATGTGTCAGGAATAAAAATATTCTTTTCTCTAAACTCAATTGATAGAAGATAACTATATTGCATATTTTTCATTTACATATTCCAACTAGCATGAATGAAACATGAATGAAGGTAGTATTTCACTTTCAAAAAGAGAGTGATGGTGGTAACTTTGATATGATAAAAAAGATTTGATTGGAATTTTCAAACATGTGTCAGGAAAAATATTCTTTTCTCTAAACTCAGTTGATAGAAGATAACTATCTTGCATATTTTTCGTTTACATATTCCAACTAGCATTAATGGAACTTGAATGAACTCATCAAATTACAAAATGTGATATTTATTTTTACAACACCTTGGTATCACAAGTATATGTATGAAGGTAGTATTTCACTTTTAAAAAAACAGTGACAGTGGTAATTTTGATATGATAAAAAAGATTTGATTCGTATGTATTTTATGTGTTGTAGAAAATTGAGCCCTATAAAATTTAGCTCTGAAATGAAAGAGTTAAATTGCCTTAGTTGAAAATTAAACTAACTTTCACAATTATATTTTTCTGTATGACTATTTATATGATGGATTGATTATTGAATGTACAATAATAAAATCTTGCATGTGTGGAAGGGTTTGCAGCTTTGAAGAGCAGGTGTAGGACTTGTTTCTTAGCAAGTGTTGGATTTTATACTGTGTGCCATAGTGTTGTGGTGTGGTGGGCTGTGGTGGTTTGCCCTTACCTCTTGGTGCTATTGTGTGGTGGCTTGCTTTTGGTGGATTTGTTTTTGGAGCGTGGTTCTTGTGGTGGGGTTTGTACTTGTGAATGGTGTTATAGGGGGATTTGCATGTGTGGTGACGTTTTGTGTAGATGTGCTATTGTGGTGTGTGGTGGTTTGTGTTGTGGTGTGGTGTGTGCATGTGCATACTTTGTTGTATTTTTTATTTATGCAACTTTATTTTTTTCATCATAGTAATACAATGGTTAAGGCAAAAAATGTTGGTAAACCCGTAATGTGAGATTAAGAAATCAAAACAATATTTTTTGAACTTTATTTCAAGGAAATCGATATGAAAAGTAGGCCTACAACCTATTTCAACTAGGAAGGGTGTCAAAATATTATCAAAAAATTCTAGTAAAGTACACACAGAGAATACGATATGATTGCTGTGCTATTGTGTACTTTAGGCTTCCCTGCTGATGTTATGTCATCCACATAGCTATAGAAGAAAATTCTATGTGTCGAGAGTGATCGGAGGATCACGGAGAAGTGTGACTTCTTTTGATGGGCAGAGAGTCTGATAGATTCCATTGCCGAGAATGATTGAAAATTGATAGTATCACTGGAGGACAGCGTAGTTCATGACATACGCTATTTGCATTTTAAAAATAATATTATTATATTATTAAATATAATTTTAAATTTTTTTTAGTAATCATGATACTCACTTAGCACTGCTAAGTGAGGTGTATATTTTATTTTCTTTACTGTTATGAAGTAGATTTTTACTTTTCAAATATCAAATATATTGCTATAACAGTTATATTACAAAAATATTATTACATAGAGACAAAATGATCATTTGACTGAAAGCAAGAACGCATATTGTTTTCAATCGCAAAAACAGACTAGCAACATACGCGGTAGTTATGGTGCATAAACGAGCCGACCCTGAGCGTGTTCGGCTCGTTCGATACTGGCTCGAGCTCGAAATCGGCTCGTGTTCGAAATAGCTCGTGAAAGGTGTGTTCGTGTTCGGCTCGAATTAAATATTCTTGTTCGTGTTCGGCTCGTGTTCGACTTAAAATTGGCTCGTTAAAATTAATTGAAAAAAATATATGCATAGGGCCTGATTCGAACCTGAACCAAATGAATGGAAACAAGACGCACCACGTTACCACATAAGCAATTATGATTTAAATTTAAATATAAATATATATAATATATTAATATATAAATAATATATATAATAAATTATTATATAAATAATTATATGATTATTTTTTTGTTTCGAGCTAAAACGAGCCGAACACGAGCGAACAAAGAGTTGTTTGTGTTCGGCTCGTTTGTAATACAAGCTTAAAAAATTTATTCGTGTTCGGCTCGTTTACTTAACGAACGAGCCGAACACGAGCTACTTCACAAGCCGAACACGAGCTGTTCGCGAACAACGAGTTTTTTTGACAGCCCTAGCAGTAGTTTCTTGTGGCAGCTGCTGATAAGCCAGCTTATCCACAAAAAACAAACAAACAAATCCTTAAGCACCAGTTTTGGCATTATTGGAATTTAATCAGCTGTTTGAGGTGGAGTGTGATGCCTCCAATTGGGGATTAGAGCAATATTGAGCTAGGGAGGTTACCCCATAACATTCTTCAGTGAGAAGTTGAATGAGTCAATGAGGAAATATTTGACGCACGATAAGGAGTTCTATATGATTGTAAGAGATCTCAATCATTAGAGTAACTACCTGTTAACGAGCGAGTTCACTTTATTCACGGATCATGAGACTTTGAATTCCTTGGACAACCAAAACAAACTAAAGGGCCAACACGTATCTTTGGTGGAATTCTTGATATCGTTTCAGGCGTGCTTAAAATACAAGGCTGGAAGCCATAATTGAGTAGCAGATGCATTAGGCATTTGTCACTTGCTGATCACTCTGAGTCAGACTCGATTCGTAGGCTTCGAGATAGTGAAAGAGCTGGATGAGGCAGGCAAAGACTTTAGGGAGATTTCAGAACAGGGTCATGAGAAACCTATCAAATAGTATCATAGAGGTGATGACCGTTCTACTTGAATAAGTTATGTATCTCAAGTGTTCGCTGAGGGAGTTAATTTTTCAGGAAATCCATAGTGGATAACTTGCAGGGCACTTTGACTTAGATATGAATCGCACTCGTAAGAGAACGCTTTTTTTGCCTCGACTGACTAAAGATGTTGAGCGACACATTAGTAAATGCTGGATTTGTCATGTGGCCAAAATCAGGGGACAAAATGTAGTTAGAATGCAACGTCCCATTACCAGTACCAGAGGAACCGTGGGTGGGTTTTGGCATGGATTTTATGGTGGGGTGCTCGAGGATACTGTAGAGCAAGGATTCCATGATGGTTATAGTGGATCGATTCTTGAAGATGATACACTTCATACCCTGCCACCAGTTGTTGGATGCATAGCATGTCGCCAATTTTTAACTTCAGGGATGTTGTGAGACTACATGGGATACCCAGAACCATCACTTCCGACAGCGATGTTAAGTTTTCTAGTCACTTCTAGAGGACACCATGGGGGGAGTTAGGCACTGAGCTTCAATTCAGCTCAGCAGCTCACCCATAGACGAGCGATCAAATAGAGGTAGTAAACATACCTAAGTAATCTTCTGAAATGCTTTGTGGGAAACATTATTAAGCAATGTCATTTGATTCTAGGTCAAGCTGAGTTTTGTTACAATAGATCTGTGAGTCAGACTACGGGATGCACCCAATTTGAGGTTGCTTACAGACGCAATTGGTACCTCTACTGCCGACATGAGAGATTAGTCAGGATGCCGAGGAACGGGTGCAAGAGATTTAGAAGCTCCACAAGGCGGGTGGAAATGAAATCACTAAGCAGAACTGTAAGTACCAAGCACAGGCGAATAAGCCTAAAGAGAAGGTGACTTTTTCAGGAATGGGACTCCGTGTGGATCCGGTTGAAGAAGGAAAGATTTTTCAGTGGGAGCGTTCGTGAAACTTTAAGCGTAGAGCCTATGGACCTTTCAATATTCTCAAGAAGCTAAATGACCACACTTGCAAAATCGACCTACCAAGAGATTACAATGTTTCGACTACATCCAATGTAGCAGACTTGACAGAGTGCTATGAGGACTTGAAACTGTGCTACGGATGAAGTCCAAGAGACTGACATGGGGCTAAGGGAAAGGAGACTGAACTGGCTGAACTGGTTCAGCTGGAGTTAGGGGGCAGGCCGACCCAACTGAGGATAGGGCTGCCGCCCGATGTTTCCCTCTCCTAGTTATCCTTTATTATAATTATGCTTTTTTGTGTGTTGGAGTTTAGTTTTTTGTTTTGAGATTTCTTGTCGTCGACATTTCTACCTTCCATGGGCTCTACACGAGGATAGGTGGTTCTCCAACTGTATTCTGCTCCAAGGTGATGACCATCTCCACGTAATCCATTTGTCTACTTGCTGCCATCTTAATTGTACCTTAATATTCCTGTTTTTTCTGTCACCAGCTCTACTCTGCTCTTGCTGTTGCCGCCGAACACCCCAACAAACCCTGCTATTGCCGTAAGTCTCTCCAGCACCTCAACCCGTCGCCGCGCTTACCCCTTCCTTCCAATGCTTCCCTGTTGCTATTGCTAACCCTTCCTGCAGTTCCACCTGCCACTGATCTCTCCCCTTCAACTCATCTTGCTGCCGCCAAACCCTTTGCTCTCCCTTTTCTGTTACAACTGTCAGCATACACCTTTCCTGCCTATCACCACCTATCCTAACCCCTCTCACTGCTGCCCACCGGCTGTCCCTCCTCGCCTTAGCCAGAGATTCGTGTTGTGCTGTCTTCCCTTTCATGTTTTGAATATTGATTGTAACCCCGTTGTTTTTGGGGTAATAAAATTTGCGTTTCTATTGGATTTCTGGTTAACTCAAGTATCACACAGGCTTCTAGACATTAACAAGTAAATTATGGTGAAACAGGATAATCCTAATGCTTTTATTTAAAATAATCATGTATACTTATGATTTCTATAATACATTTACATGTCTTATAGACATGAAAACAATGTAATATCAGATCTAGAGAACGAAGTTCATCTATTTTATTTATATGCTAGCTTATTGGATTGTTGCACGCATGAAATAGTAGTAAAATTGAAGATTATTTTTTCAATATTATCAACATCATTACCTTATCCCAACTATATGTGATTGGATATTTATAATTTATACAACTAAAATGAATCATAAGCGCCCAAAACTTATAAATATGTGAAAAAAAGTTTGCATTAAAAGTTTCTTTAATATGATCTCCGATGTTGAACTAATTTAACTAAATGATTTGATGTATGAAACCTGATCACTCAAGTTCAAAATTCACAATTCTAAAGGCCACCGATTAAGTCAAAATCTATATCTATTGATGTAAACTTAACAATATGAAAAACTTTGGTAAAGAACAATTTAATTTTTGCCCAGATTTAATAATTGAAACAACCGAAAAATCACGTATTGATTAAAATTCACACGGCATAAAAACTTGCGACTCATTTGAGTTAAATCAATCACAATAAAAAATAATAATAAATTATATAGAAGAAAATATAACAAGATTGATCACCAAACATAAAAAATTTTTACTTCACGCTGGTACAGAGAGCAAACTTCCCACAAATTGTTATTCTCTCAAACATTGCCTGCTTTTTAATCATGAAATCTACCCAAGCAAACAAGGTTGAACTTAATATGAAATTTAAGCTGAAAAATCCCTCAAGTACCAGCATTCTTTTACAAATACAAAAAATTCTTGCTTAATCATGGTTGCCTATGAAAATATCGACGTGGGATGACTAACATTAAATAATAGACTTATGATTCATGGTAGGTCAATGGTGGATGATGTAGACGTGCATGATGTTCGCACAAATGGGTGAAGAGGGTAAGGAGAAGCCTTTCAAGGCATATGATATGAGTTGAGGGACAGTTGGATAATCATCATATCATCACGACTAGATGATTGCTTGAATTGGGTGATGGTAATGGCTACAAAAGAGTCAAATGGGTAGCACAAAGGAATTGGAAAATCGTTTCGCACAAAGGAATCAACTTCTCGAAAGTGTCTAGTGGGTAGCACAAAATAATGTGGGATTTAATAAGAAGGTTGGTCCCATGTCAATACACGCAACTTAAAAAATATTTAGCTACTTGTTTGCACAACATGTGGAGGAAAAATTGAATGAAGTCTAGAATTTTCTTTTCACTTTATAAAATATCTTTGGTGACCTCCACCACTAGAAAATTTGATACTATCTCAAACATTAGCTTCAAAAATACGATTAGCAGAGTTGTCTGGTAATATGTTAGCTGTGAATTGACAAGGTTGAAAAAAAAAATCCAATATAATTAGAGGTATGCAATGAGTCGGTCTGGATGGATCGATTTATAATTTTGTCAAACTGAGAGAAATAAAAAATTGAAGTAAAAAAAATCAAACTGACTGTTTTTATTAATATCCATCCAAATCGAACCAAATGGAATTCAATTTAAGCAGATTTGTTTGAACAAATCAAGTTTTAGTTCTGGGCCTAAAAATATTAAAGATCAAGGTTCTACTTCAAAATTTGGAATTTCATATTTTTTTCTTATTTCCTCACCGTCCCTTCAAAATTAAAAATTTTAAAATAACTCAAGATAAGCATGTTATATGCTTAATTCATTTTTTTAAAGTGAATTTAATTTTTGTAATTTTAATACTATTGAATTATTTGGTTTATTTAGTTTATAAGATTAAAACCAATCCAAAATCCGAAATGAAATTTTTAAAATTTTACAGCAAAAACTTCAGTGTTATTTCAATTTGAACCGAATTAATCGAATGAGTTCAGTTCGGTTCAATTTTTTGGTTTTGACCAAACAATGGACACCCTAAATATAGTACATAGTAGTACATTCATGAAGTAAAGTTAAATCATTTATGTTAAAGAATAAATTATTACTTTTCCTAGAATTCAAACTGCTAAGTATTTGATCAAATGTGCTGTATGATTTTGGATGAATTTGCCAAAATTATATTTAATATTTTCAAAGCTTATTTTGAATCTTTTTGAATTCAAATGCACCAACATTTTCTCACTTGTTTTGAAATGTTGTTCACACTAGCAGTTGACTTGTAATAATAATGTTCATTGCCCGTTAAACAAAATGACTATTTAATTTCCGAGGCTCTTGTTGCTTCTTTTGAGTGATGTAAAACACTGAAAAATTTCATCTATTTTCTTTTAAAAGAAATATTTTTTGGAGAGTGTATATATATATATATATATATATATATATATATATATATATATATATATATATATATGTATATGTATATGTATATGTATATATTGACGTGCATATGGGATCGGAAATTTGACTTCACATGTACACAAACATGATCATGTCTAACAATCCTCATGTGTCAAGATGGTTTCTATTATGGTATAATAGTTTTTGAGTACCATGTTTATAATTTATGCTCTTGCTTGTGTTTTTCTTCAACTTCTACTATATTGTTATCTCATATCTCATATCTCTCTATTAATTTTTAATGCCATCCGGGTTGTTAGCTTGATTGCTGATTTGATTATTTCACAACTTTGATGACTTCCACTTTACTCTGACAAATCAATCTAATATGTAACCTGTAGAGCATGTCACTTTGAATTTCCTTACACTTAGAAAACTGTAACAGGAACTGCGAGGACATCATTGGTTGTGACAATTGGACCATCTCCCCGCCATCGAGGAGAGACATCAAGTACCATAATGTTTGGACAACGGGTAAGTTTATTTAATAAGATTGTCGGTCCTACTAATCTCTTATAATCATTCTTTATGCAAAGTAAACATTTGGCAGAAATGTTTCATATTGAAACCATTTTTTTGTTTGATTATATACTTTACTAGGAAATGTATTACAAAGTCATCATCATTACACCATTTTATCAACTATTTGGGGTTTGTTTCATGAAAGCTCCATCCATGCACGTTTTACCATGTGTGGCGCTTAACCCTATGTTATGCAAGGTTTTGCACAAATTTTAGATGCCATTTTTCTTCCACTCCATTTTCTTTATGATCATTTTTCATTCATTTTTTGGCTTCATTTATACTTTTTGTTTTTTCATTGTGCATCCTGAGTCACTTTTGTTTGTTCCCCCATCTTATCTTTAGCAGGTGTTATTCTCCATTTGTCAGATGTGATTATTTTTCATCTATTCTAGTTTTAATATATCCATCTTAAAATTCAAAATTTGTTGCATTCAACCTAGTTATGAGTGATTTCTTAGTTACCCAAAATTTGAAGTCGTAAAACATAATATTTCAAGATTTATGAGGTTTAAGGTTTCTCTTAAAAATTTGATATCCATTCGGTGTTGTGTTAGGCTAATAAATACGCGATACTTATAATTTTTGTAGGTAGGTGCCTGCAATCTAATGAAACAAATATGACGAAGTACCTTGCCTGCTATGGCCTCTATAATTAGTGTAAATAACTTCTAACTTGCCTTCTTTATCGTCCTACTCTCCCTTTCCTCTTTTACACTATATCACTAGATTAAATTAGTTTTCCCTGTTCCCTCCAATTTTTTCGTACCATCAGTGAATAAAGCTCACTCAAATTAACGGAGGAGCTTCTCCAGTCTTCTCAAGACATAAGGGATTATGAATTCGCTAAATCTATCCCATGACCATGGGATCATGAATCAGACCAATTCTCGTCTTGGTAGATAATTATGTCGGATTTTTGCGATTCTGCGACGGGTCTGAACAACAAATCGATCGGTGAGGGCTAAACAGGGGAAATTTTGTCAGATTGACAAATTCAATGGGTATTATTATCCTTTCTAGTTTATTTCATATTTCTTTTCTTTTAATTAGGTTTATTTCTAGCATGAGACTATATATATGTTTTTTATTTTTGGAGGATTTTTACCTTTGTTCGAGTATTTGGATATTATAATCTATGATTCTATCTTATGAGGTGATGTATTCTCTTTCTTTTATTAGTATGTATCTCTCTCTTGTGCAAGAATAGGGCATGAACCTCCATGACATCCACACCAAGTCATTTCGTGGTTCTCCTTACTGTTTTTAGCCAAGATAATTGTTCATCAACGTCGATTCCCTTTTAAATGCTGTCAAACTCACGTATTATCGTTCCCTTGCCATTTCACAACTATCTCCCCACTAGATTCTTTTTATAGACACCTAGGAGTAATAGAATGGTATCATATGGTATCAGAGGTAGTTGAAATCTTGGTTGGAAGAATGAAATGCCATTCCCTCAAGAAGAAATCCTCAACAAAGTGCTTCGGAAATTACCATGGAGGAAATGAGATTGAGAATCCCCCAACTACAATTGGAGCTCGCTGATTTTGAAAGAGGGCAGCACGGGGAGGTCACCCACAATAACAATAACGCTGACCATCTAGGTGAAGAAAATGAAAAAAAAAACCTTTTACACCAAGAAGCTTCAAGTGATGAAGATATGCCACATCGATATGATATTGAGTATAGGGGAGAGGGTGATTTTGGAGTAAATATAAATTTATCAGATTTTTACGATCGCATGGATCCAAACGAGTTTATTGAATGACTCCAAATATTGCGGTGAATTTTTAAGTGCAAAGATGTTCCCCAAGGCAAAAGAGTTAAATTGACAGCCATCAATCTCAGGAAGAATACTTCCTTGTCGTGAGAAAACTTGAAGTTTTTTCAACGGCGAGAAGAAAAAGTAAAAGTATTATATGGTACAAGTTGAAATGGGAGATGTTGCGCAAGTATCTATTGCTATATTACAAACAAGTCGTGCTCTTGAGACTTTACCACTTACATCAAAATAACCTGTCAGTAGAATACACAACTAAGTTCAACCAGCTTATATTAAAGTGTGGGTTAGTGGCTCGATATCTGAGAGAAATGGGATCTTCCATTGGTAATGTGGTATAGTTGCAACTTTGTTGGACATTACAAGGTCTTCAGAACCTAACCTTGAAGGCGGAGAGACAACACGACGATATCAGTTCCACACTACTTTTCAAATAGGGTTCCACCATATGATCGAGTAGCCAGAGTACATCCATCAATCTAGAGGTACAAAAAGTAGAGCTCGCTAGCACTCCCAAATCCACTTCCACTAGTAAATGCTTCAAGTTTCATGGTTTTGATCACGTGACATTTGATTGCTAAAACAAGAGGATGATCTTTTTCACTGAGCAGGGAGTAGTTGGAGAAATGAACAGTGACACATGAGAGAATGAAGGTGTCCGGGGAGTCTCAATGTCCAGCCAACGAGGGAGAGATGCTAGTGATTAAATGATACCAGAGTTAACCAAACAACAACGATAAATGTAACTTTTGTTACTGAATGTAAATACATGTTACAACAAACACACACCGAAATAAGAAAATAACAAAGAAACGTAACACAAACACCAAACTTGGGCATGGGATTGGTGCTATGGCCTCAGGGGAATTAGTAGGCAGGGATGGATGGGTGGTCGGGGGCAACAAGGGGAAGGGTGGCATCAGTAGGGAAGGTGATAGTGGCTGTTAAGTAGGGCTGGAAAGTGGATGGGAGAAAAGGTTGGAGTGGGGGCTGGCAACAGGAGGGTTGCGATGGGGTGTTGAAAGGGTGGTAGTGTGAGGAATGTGTTTGGGAAGGGGCGACAACAAGCATGCATGTGTTGGGAGGGGTGGATGGCAGCTGGACAACAACATTGAGGGCGGCATAACACTTCCAGTTGTGGCGACAATAGATCAGGCAGTTGGGAGGAAGGCAGGGAAGTAGGGAAACATAGATAAACACCAACTCATGAATAATTAAAACGGGAGCACTTTCTTGCCTTCAAATCCAACCCTAGAAAAGGAAACTTGGATGCTGAAAGCTATCTTGACAGAAAATTGAATTAAAAACTGTCATTATACATGATAATAACATATTTATAAATTTAGGGTAAATAAGAGTTGACTCCACTCAAAGTTGGAGGGAAATTCACTAAAATGAAGTGTCGACCAACCACCGGTCTAAGCCGCGATCTCCCTCGGCACTGTAGCAGGGGTTGCAGATGGCACCCATGCGGGACGGTTCCCGTGTCAGTCTCCCGAGGTTGGGGGAGCGTCGGTCTCATCCGTCGAAGCTTCTGTGGCCTCATAGTCTAGAATCAAGTCTTTTACATTGAGGTGACATAAATGTTACAATCTCCTGATACATTAATCTTATAGGTGTTGTTATTTAGCTTCTTGAAGATTCTTAAAATTCCATCTACTTTGGGCTTGATTTTCCTGAAGGATTTTGGAGGAAAATTCTCCTTCAATTAGATCCACACGGAATCTCCTTTATGAAAAGTCACATTCTTCCTGGTTTTATTAGCTTGCGATTGGTACTTTGTGATTTTTCTTGGTGATCTCTTTCCCAACCTACTTGTGTAACCTGTGTATCTCTTGTACATTTACCTCGACCTTTGTGCTAATATCCAAGATGGACAGAACTGGCACATACATTTGCCTCGACCTTTGTGCTAATATCCAAGATGGGCAGAACTGGTACGAGCTTAAGTAGAGTAAGTGGGTTGCACCCATGCACAATCTGGATGGGGATACATCTTGTAGTCTGGCTCAAGGACTTATTGTAGGTGAATTCAGCTTGGGCTAGAATCAAGTCCCAATGCTTAATATTCTTTCTTACAAAACACTTCAGGAGGTTCCCCAAACTTTTGCTCACCACTTATGTATGACCGTATGTCATTGGATCAGCTACCGAGCTGAATTGTAGTTTAGTAACATGCTTTCCTCACAAGTTTCTCCAGAAATAATTTAAGGAGATTGATGTCCTTATCAAAAGCAATGGTTCCGGGAATCCCATGCAACCCCACAACCTCACTAAAGTATACGCTAGCGACATGTTATGCATCCAGGGTCCGGTGACACGATACAGAATGAACCATCTCTGAGAACCTGTCAATCACGACCATCATTGAATCTTTATTCCTTTGCGTTCTTGGAATACCCATCACGAAATCCATACTAATGTCTAGCCAAGGAGCCTCTGGTACCGATAATGATGTGTATAGCCTTATATTTTACTCTTTGGACTTGGATGGGTGGCAAAATTTGCAATGTCAAACATATCTCTTCTCATCTCTCGTCAGTCATGGCGAAAAGAATGGATCCTTCGCGAGGGTCTCGTCTATTCAGAAATGCTCTGCTAGGCCCCTGTTGTGACTTTTTTAGATGATGACTCTCTCAATGAGCATCTGGGAATACACATCATGTTCTGGTGTAATAGGTAGCCATCAACTTTGTGGCATTGTCCCATAGGTTTTTCCTAGCACTATTTCTAGATCTTCATGAAATCTTCATCTGTCTTGTACAACTCGAATCCCTCGGCTCTGGTTTGCATGGAGGTTAGAAGCTAATGGAGGCGACTCAATGCTTCTACTGCCCGACTCTAACATGAACAAACATAAATGATTGCTAAGAACTCAATCCAGGAAGCATGTTCGCCCTTCAGTTTTCTATAATTGTTAAAAAATCTCAATGCCTCGCTATCCGTGAACAAACTGAACTCACTTGTTTGTAGGTAGTGACTTTAGTTGTGAGGAGCTTGCACAATGATAACTTCTTTTTATATGTTGAATACTTTGTGCTTCGAGTCATTCAACTTATCACTGAAGAAGGCTATAGGGTATCCTTTTTGACTCAATATTGCTCTGATCCCCATATTAGAAGCATCATACTTCACCTAGAACAACTAACCTAGATTCGATAAGGCTAACACTAAGGCTTGTGTCACATTCTTCTTCATGGTGTCAAAACTAGATTGGGCTACGTCTGTCCATTGAAAATTTTCCGTTCAAAAGCTATATTAGGGGAGATGTAGTTCTGTTGAAGCCGTTGATGAATTGCCTATAAATGACACCAATCCCAACAATTACCTCAGCTCAATAAAGGACCGTGGGGGTTTCCAACTCACGATCTCATATATCTTTGTAGGGCCCATCTGAATGCCTGCATTAGTTACAATATAACTAGAAAAACATACTCGCGCCATCATGAATTGATACTTTTTTGGGTGGCTATATAGCCTCGAAAGCCCGTCTCAGGTACTGCAAGTGCTCTTCGTCTGAACTCTGTAGATGTAATGTTATCGAAGTTAAAAACAACAGGCTGTTGGATTTAAATGATCCAGTAGGTTGTCCGTGCGTGTTATAGTGAATTGTTATTTGATATTGATCTTGTTAATAACTTGACTATCGATGCACATCCTCCACGAGTCATCCTTCTTGGGCACCATCAACATGGGAACGACAAACCGACTGGTACTTTCTCTCTCACCAATTCCCTAATAATGGAACCCTATACTTGTTGTTGTAACTCATCATACTCAGCTAGCCTCAATCTTTATGCAAGTCCGTTTGGCAACATTAATCTCGGGATAAGATCTATGACATGCTGGATATCCCTAAGCGGCGGTAGGTCTTCTGGCAGGCTATCGATCATCACCTTCTGAAACTCAGCTAATAGTGGCTGGACCATCTCTGGTGGATCCTTCTCCTCCTAAATTCCCATTAAGATGGTTAAGGCCAGCACCACTGGGGCATCTCAAACTGATTGCGGAAAAATGGCCCATGGTTCCTTAGGCTTCTCCCCTACAAGTGTATCTGCTCCTCCAGAATGCTTGATGGGTGAGAGAACGATGTGTTTCCCCTCCTTGGGGAACACGTAAGTGTTCTTGAACCCATCGTGCCGCGTTGATTAGGCAGACGTCCATGGGTATCACATCACACGACACTTGATCCTATAACGAGTCCTCATTGAAAATTCTGCTAGGCACTGCTGATCCACTCGTATTTTATTTTCCTTTTTCAACTAGGCCGAGGGTAGGGTTGGAAATGTTTCTGCGTAGCCAAGCCCAAGTTATTCCCCATGAAAGCGGAGACCACATTCTTGCAACTCCCTCCATCAATAATGAGGCTACACAATTTCCCCTTCATCGTACACTTAGTGCAGAAGATGCTATGCCTTAACCATGAGTGATCCTCGGTTCAGTTTGCAGAACTCTTCTCAAAACTAGCATTTCACCCTCTTCTCCGTAAAGCCGATACTCCTGTCCCCATTCTTTAGCTATCTTCTCATCGCCCAGTTTCTCCACGACACCCTGCTCGGTAAAGGACACAATCCAGCTCATCGGAAAATTAGAGAAGATGTGCCCATATTCGTGGCGTCAGAAGCATTTCCGGGCTGAACTGTACCGGCCGTGCTGGCATTCTCTTACTCTGATAAGCTCACTCAGTTCCCTATCCAGTCTTTCCCACTTCTCTAGGCATGCTTCTACTGGGGCTTTCAGCTGTAGGGGGTTGTTTGAAGGCAGGTACCTTTGCTGTATCCGATGTCTCTCCACTTTTGGCTCTAAGGTCTGCACATCTCTCGATGTCCAACAGGTTTAGAATTGGACCACATTACTGATGACAGGCTTATGCATGTACTCCACTAATAGCTCTTTCTGCTGCAGGTACTAGAGTTTCATAAAAATATCCTAGCGGTAGTGTGGGGTTGGTACTGCCATAACCTTCTTCATCTTCTTCCAAGAAGTAATTTTGTCCCATCATTTCTGTCTCTCACTTTTGAGGTTCTCCCACCATAAAGAGACATTCTTCACCAGCTTGACGGCAGTTAGCTTCAATCTTCTGTCATCGGGCAAATCCTTGTATTCAAATATCCACTCAAAAGTCTGCATCCACTTGAGAAAATCATCTGGATTCATCTTCTCGTCGAAGTCTAGTAGATCCACTTTAACTTGCAGATCTCTATGCTCTCCAACAGACACTTCCTCTCTCGGCTTCTTTTCATACTGAAATTTGAAACGCCAGGGTCTATTCTCCTCTTCATTGAAATCATCCCTATGAAAGGGGTTCAACTGTTTTTTGTCTCTCCTCCGTGGATATCATTATTAATGGTCGACGGTGACCTATATCAAGGTTCCTTTCCTTAGTGGCCTTGAGTTGTTGCAGCACTTGGCAGAGTATTCGCTTTATGTTGCCCATGGAAAATTCTTGATCAATTTCTAACAATTGCCTTCTCAGCGGCATCGTTTTGGTATGACAGATGCTAGAAATCTTAGGATAGGTTTATGGTTAGGCTAATTTGGATATCAAATGATACTGAAGTTAACCAAACAACAATGTGAAATACAACTTCTATCACAGAAAGCAAAAACAGGTTACAACAACCACACACTAAATTAGGAAATAACAATGACACAACACAAACATGAAGCTAGGGCATGGGTCGAAGGGGGTGTTGCTACGATTTGAGGGGCATTAAAGGTAGGGATGGTTAAGTGGTCGAGGGGCAACAAGGGGAAGGGTTGCAGCGACAGGGAAGGTGAGCGTGATAGGGGATTATTTTTTTTGCTTTTGGATTGAAGTTAAATGAATGCAATCTAAAGCTTGACGACAAAGGTTACGGATGCCAGTTGGAGGTGGCGAGTGGTCTGCGGCCAACAATGGGCAAGGATTGCAGCATATTTAGAGATTGACTAAATGGCTCTGTTTGGAATACACCACCAATGAATCATGGGATGTGTTTAAGATTCCCTAAAATTTCATTCTGCTTTCCTTTTACTTCAAACTAAATGCCAATATGTTCAAAATCTCTGCATTTCAAATACATTACACCCATCTTGCTTCAAGCTAAATGGCCCTTATGATGTGCCCCCAAGTTGGCAAATTATGCTGTTAAAGAGCTGTGGTTTTACACTTTGACTAGTGTATCTGCCTTATCACCCATCACCAAGATAATAGATTCATACACAATAGTGTGATGAAACATCCAATGCTTAACTAAGTCCTAAATTATATTATATCAACATTGAAAAGAGATGACCAACCGTGGTCATTCAACTTGATGTGGCTATCGCTTGCGGAGCTCTTACATGCACCAACATTCTTCCATTTTTGTTGGGAATACTTCATGAAAAGCATCTCTTAGGTCAAAGCTTGGACCTCATCATTCATTAATGGTTTGCCATGTTCTAGATGGACACATCAGTTGTTAAGTTAGCTGGCAATTTGCTTCCAACTTTTATTTATAATTTCAAACAAACCTTTATCTTGTTCTTTTATCTCTATCCAATGAATGGTTGTCCTGCAAGAACTAATGATTATAATTGTACTTTGCAAATCTTTATCTTAGTAAAATATGGGATGGATACTTAACAAGCATTGATATGCTTTTGTATAATATAAGCTTTTTTCTGAAAAATTTTTTAAATCAAAATAAAAATTCTTTTAATTGAAATTAAAATAACAAAAGTTTTATTTTAATCTTTTCTCATTCTTAACATATTAAAATGGGACATTAAAAATGAACATTTGTTATAATTGTATGAGTATAATATATAAATTTGCGTGCTATACTATTGAACTTTAAAATATGTACATGCTTTTTGTATTTTTGAAAATAAACTGATTTTTTTTTTTTTGATATTTCATATTTGGATGCCTTATAAGGTTATAATATATAAGTTTGTTAACCATACTCTTTCCCACAATTTAATTCAAGAAAATTTATGTTTTTGGGTCTAATTTTTTATGTTCGTGTAAAATTTCTTATTAAGTTTGAAAGTGATCAATAGAATCCTCTTGTACCCCAAACTTTTTTTATAAGTATGGTAATTGTGGTTCACTTTAACTCTCTTAATTTTTACTTCTAAGTGGGATTTACTGGATTAGAAGGAAGAAAGTGGAGTTTTAGCAGTTACCAAGATTATTTTTTGCCTATTATCACCTCCTTTTCTATCATCTCTTGGGTCACATCTTCAATAGTATAGTCATTGTGCACTAAAACTAACTCTTCATTATTGGGGTGACGTCAACATTCATTCTCCCATTATTCTCCTCTTCAATTTGTTTCAGGACCATCGTGTTATCGTGATATTTAAGCAAGGACATTGCGCTTGACGACAATTTATTGGGTGGGCAAGTTAAGTAAAAATATTACCGTGAAATAAAATGTGATACTACATATATTAAGTTTCACAGGGGTTGTTGGAGCCATATCACTCATGTGTCTCCTTAGGAGGGGTGGCATTTCCCCTTAATGACGTGCGATAACTCCTGCTATTTAATTTAGATGACGAGTCTATGTTTTTTTAGTTCTTTTTTATGGAGAAATATTAGGAAGCAGGTTTAGGTTCACATTGCGGTAAAGAAGATTAAATGTGCAAGTAAGAGTTTGTGCGAAAGGAAGCTACATCTGCTGTAAAGACATGAGGGTGTAGATGGATGCTTCATGTCAATATTCTAGCTGTCATGCGCATAA
The DNA here is from genome assembly GCA_022702705.1 of Papilionanthe hookeriana x Papilionanthe teres. Classification (NCBI taxonomy): domain Eukaryota; kingdom Viridiplantae; phylum Streptophyta; class Magnoliopsida; order Asparagales; family Orchidaceae; genus Papilionanthe; species Papilionanthe hookeriana x Papilionanthe teres. Next base: position 80,946,816 of record CM040424.1, on the reverse strand, counting down.
CATCTCTCATACTTTTTGCATCCTTGGATTCTTGAAGGCACGTGCGGCAGGCATGCCTTTTTGTGCGGGTCTTGTTGCAAAGAGGTTCAAGAGCCAATGTAGGTCTATCCAATCTATTATTTTTCCCTTAAATGACATTTTATGTGACATAACAATATGAAGCGAAACTATACATGTAAATTGCTATTTTTTCTTTGGGACAAACTTGACTTAATTGGACACATTGGCATCATGTCAAGCAAATCCTTGAACATTTAGTGCAGTAGACTCTAAATGGCAGCACAGCTATCAGAAATGTTGCTGGTGATTATGATACATTTATCTTACTTGTTGGGCCCTTGATGTCTATTGAGCTGTGACTTAGCTAGCATACATTGTTGTGACACAGTTACAACTAGTTCAGTAATGGAGATTTGCTGACAGCCATTTTTTTATGAGTCGGTAGTCTTGGCGATTATGAAATAGCAAGAGTTGATCTTCCACAGAGCTATAAATTCACGCCTTGCATGAGATGAGGCTGATAAAAAATTAATCCTCAATTTCTTACTTGTAATTTGCGAACAAAAGAGCTAGCTGAGTAGATCTTAGCTTGTTCTTATTTTTTAACCAGTCTGAATAGCCTTCACTCTTCCCCGCCTCTCTCCTTCCTCTAACGTCTACTGTTTTCTCTTGCTCTTGCCCTCTCCATTCTTGCACTTTTGTTTATCAGTTTATAGTATTCTCTCCTTTGTCTTTCTTGTTGCTCTTCTTGATCTTCATCTTGTATGTTTTGTGTGATCATGTGGTCATAATCCTATCAGCTTGATCAAGTTGCATCAATAATTTTAAATTGTTTATTGGTTGTCAATAAGCTTTTTAGGCATATTATATGGAGTCGATGTGTTGGAAACTAAATCAATGAAAGTTACATAACATGCTTCTGTTCCTTACTGAATGTTTCTTTAGGTTGCAAATACAGCTTAATATTAAACTGTTTTTTGATATGGCATGGGTTGTTTTATTGGACTAATATTCAGGCTGAAAATACGGTTGATTATTTAAAAAAATATCTTTCATTGAAACTGTCCTAATTTGGCAATCATTCATATTAGGCAATGAAGGTGGAGAATATGGTAAAATTAAAGGAAGAATTTGACTACAAGAGCTTGTGCAGGAGGCTTGATGTTGAGGTAGACAAGTTAATTTCTGAGAACGAAAGGCAGCAGAAAGATTTCGAAGATGAAGTTGAGAAAGTGAAAGCAGAAGCGCAAAGCCGGATATCTGAGATTGAGAGAAAATATATGATTTCCCTAGAGGTTCGTAACCATCCCAAGATATTTGGATTTTCTTTCAATTATTGATTTGTTTGGTTTTCCACTGTTTTTCTTTTTCTTAATGTTATACAGCTTAGTTCTTTGTTTCTGATTATTTTTATACTGGAATTTGTATTAGGTAACGTGTTTCATGTTGCTAAATGTTCCCGTATTCCCTGAATTCTCATCAAACATTTCTTATGTTAGGGTGGAGGTTTGGGGTGGTTGTATGTGGTATTAGTTCAGAGTCTAGTTTGCTTCACATCCCATGATGCTGATCTATAATTGTCTTTGCTGACATGAAGACAAAGCTAGGACCTTTGACTTCCATCTCTATAAAACTCCATTATAGCACATTTTGCTTCCGCGATTCCTTGTTTGCAGGATCCGAGTGGAATAGGCTCTTTTGTCCTATAGTTTTCCTGCATAGAGAGATATTTCCCTCCAATGGGGCTGTTGCCAGGCTATGGATCCCTATTTAATATTATTTTAATTGGAATTAAGGTTATTTTTTGCTTGAGAACGAGTTATAGGTTTCTTTTTTTTGGGTTTGCAGACTTTTGCTTTATTTTTTGTATTTTGGAGATTGTATTTTTTTAATTTATGTTGTAAGGAGTGTTGTATCCTCTTTTTATTTTTTTTGGAAGTGGCGTGTTTGTAGCATGTTCAAAAATATGTGGTGTTTCGCCCTCAACAATCGTGCCTCGTTAGAGTCGGCATTTCATGCTCTCTGCTGTTATCATCCCGGACAACCGTTGAACGCCTCGAATCGCCTTCCAAATGCCGTTGACCTTGCATATTATCATTCCATTACTATTTTACAACCAAGACCCTGCTAGATCTATCTCCTAAACACCTTCTAGTAACCCTAAAACAGTGCATTTGGTATCAGAGCCAGACAAATATTTAGGGATTTGTCTTTCCTACTCCTAAACCTAAAATCCACATAGCCTAAATCTTCAATCAACTCAATACCCTAATTATTCATACCGTAATTCCTAGCCCAAATCCTAAAATTTTAAAAGTTAACTTCCTACCTCCACCAAAAATCCGTCTTGAAACCAACCTCCCTCCACCAACATTTGACTTACAACCTTGCACTTGTCAAAATTGTGATAAGAAGAAAATGATACAATGCTGCCTATGAGAAACATACAAAGTGGTGTCCAGGAGCTTACAATAGAAGTCATGCAAAGGGAGATTCTCCAACTACAACAACTTGTCTCGATTAGCGGGTGACAACTTATAGAGGTTACCTATAATGGTGACTCATTGGATCGAGAGGAAGTGAACCCCTGTCTTCGAAATTTTTTTCAGTGATGAACCAATGCACCGATAATTTAGCATTGAATGTAGGGATGCAATGAAAATGGCATTCTACAAGCTAATTATAGCTCGGTTCCATTAGAGATCATTTAGGATTGTTTAATTAAGTAATTGAATAAGCTTGAACATTTTTCTAAATACTCGATTTTTAAGTGAATAAGTTTAAATATATTATTGCTTGATTCGTTTATGATAGTGAGCAAAATTATTTTAAGGTATTTGATTAGTTTTACACTTTTGTGTATTTAAATATTCATTTCAAAATTCTTATAATCTTATCTTGTTATTTGTGTTTCTTTCTAGGAATACTAATATATATATTTATATATTTATTCATTTTATTATAATTATTATTATTTAATTTTTTAATTAATATATTCTTTAATTATTAAATTTTGCTTGCCTTAAAAAATGGATTGAATTATTTGATTTAAATAAAGAGAGACTCCTATTGATGCTCCTTCGAACACCTGCAAAAATTTAGTTCGAGGTACCACTACCATATACTTTGCATTAACACCAATTATCTCATACTCATTACTTCTAGCACCACCAAGTTTAATTCAGCTGGAGTTTCTCTCCTGGGCTCAACTGGAATTACCGGCGTTTCTTTCTCATCTTCGAGTTGAGAATTTTCTAAAATTTTATCCTCTCTTGGATAACTTGTATTACATCAACTGCTCATTGATCATTGAAAAGTTTATTCTCATAGTTATGCAATCTGATTAAATGTGCCAAAATCCGTAGCACTTGAAACATTTTCTGGCTAGGACAGCTTTATGAATACTGGTTAACTCCGTCTGTTATCTATTATAAATCAGTTTCTTCTTAGACAGAGTTGGCTTGGATTTTTTTGTCGGTGTACTCCGATTGTAAGATTATGTGATAAAGCTTGCCAGTAAGATATGGTGGTCGCTCGGTGATGTAGTTTCTCTACTTTTGAAGTTGTGATCCAAACATCCAATATCTATTGAACTGGTAGTTACCGACATAACATCTCCCATTTCATTTTGGATCAGGTAGCGATCTTGTCTTTTCTCTTACATTGACATATACAACAACAACAACAACAAAGTCTTAATCCCACTAAGTGGGGTTGGCTACATGAACCCTTTTCCTCCATTGCGTCCTATTTTGTGTCATATTTTCATTTAATTTTAATAAATTAAGATCACTTTTTATACAATATGCCCAAGTTTTCCTAGATCCACCCCTACCTTTCTTAACATAAGTCGAATCTAAAACATCTACTCTCCTAATTGGATCATCAGATGGTCGATGTTTAATGTGACCAAACCATCTAAGGCGTTTCTCTCTAATTTTGACTGTCACTGGAGCTACATCAACCCTATCACGGATATAATGATTTCTCATTTTGTCTCTAAGTGTAAAGCCACTAATCCACCTAATCATTCTCAGCTCAGCAACACTTAACTTACTATATGCTTCTCTTTTAAAGGCCAACATTCGGCACCATAGAGCATAGTAGGTCTCACCACCATCTTATAAAATTTTCTTTTTAGTCTAAGCGGTACTTTTCTATCATACAATGCCCGAAGCATTCCTCAACTTCAACAAACCAACTTGAATTCTACTATTAACATCCCCATTTATATCACCATCGCTTTGAACATTAGACCCGGGATATCTAAATCGATCACAGCTTTTAATAATTTGATCACCTAATGTTACACTTCTATCACTATACCTACTTTTACTAAATTCCATGTATTCAGTTCTACTCAAACAGAGGCCTTAGATTCCAATGTTGACCTCCATAATTCAAGTTTTTCTTGGGCTTTTTCTCTCGTCTTATCCACGAGAAGGATATAATCAACAAAAAGCATACACCAAGGTACATCCTCTTTTTTAAATGTCCAATATGACCATTCATAACCAAAGTAAAAAAGATATGGGCTAAAGCTGATCTCTGATGTAAACCAATAGAAATAGGAAAGTATTTGGTGAATCGTCCTTCAGTTCGAACACAAGTAACAACTCTAGTATACATATCTTTAATGACTTGAATATAAGTTGTATCAACTCATTTCTTCTCAAGGACTCTCCAAAGGATATCTCTTGGAACCTTATTGTAAACTTTTTCTAAATCAATAAAAATCAAATTTACATTCTCCTTATTATCTCTGTACTTCTCCATAAAACCTCTCAATAAATATATAGCTTCCATAGTAGACCTACCGGGCATAAATCCAAATTCATTATGAGAAATCTTGGTAATACGCCTTAACCTATGTTCAATTATCCTCTCCAATAATTTCAAAATATGACACATCAGTTTAATTCATCTATAATTTGCGCACACTTGTGCATCCTCTTATTCTTAAAAATGGGGACCAAAATATTCATCTTCACTCCTTAGGCATCTTTTTAGTTTTTAAGATAATATTAAAAAGTTTTGTAAGCCAAGAAACTCCCAAATCTCCTAAATATTTTCACATTTCGATTGAGATGTCATCAGGTCCTACAGACTTTCCACCATTGATTTTCTTTAATGCCTCATCAACTTCTTTTTTACTAATGCGACGGTAAAAATGAAAATTTTTATTATTATTAATGATATTATGATCACTAAGGTCGATCATATTTTCAGAAACTCCATTAAAAAGTTTATCAAAAAAACTCCCCCACCTATGTTGATTATCTTTTTCTAAGAAAATAACTTTTTGATTTTCATCTTTAATACACTTTACTTCTAGTTTATTCATATATTTTTCACGCTCCTTAAGTATCTAACTACATTATAAAAACCACTAAAAGCGAAATTTTTAACGTCACGGATTGTTCTTTTAGGTTAAGTACGGCAGTTTTATATTTTTCTCGATTCTACAAGCTTTTACATTTAAAGCTAATTTTTATAAGCTTAACTTCTTATATTTTATCTTTTATTGCGCATTATTATTCCATCACCATTATTTTTATTTATAGAAACTTTTTCTTTTGATTCTCCAAGTACATCTTTTGCCATTTTCTTAATAATATTTGTTACTTTTACCCATATAACATTTGCTTCTTCATGAACATCCCAAATTTTTAAATATTGAATTTTACTCATGAAAATAATTTTATTTGTTTTTTAGGTTCCCCGTCTAATTCTACGATGATTAATTCTATTATTCCTTATTTTACAGTTCTTCATCTTAAAATCTAAAACTATTAATCGATGTTGGGTACTTAAATCATCACTTGTAATGACCTTACAATCCTTACAATCTCGACGATCTATTCTTCTCATAAGAAAATAATCAATTTGTATTTTGTTAGTTCCATTTTTTTAAGTAATAAGATGCTCATCTCTTTTCTTGAATAAAACATTTGTAATAACAAACTTCATACTGTTAAAGATAATCTAATATGATTCTAGCTTATCCGTTAATCGCTTCATAGCTATAGCCACTATGAATATTTCTGAAATCTTCTGCCACTCTAGCGACATGTCTATTTAAATCTCCTCTAATAAAAATATTTTCTTCAAGAGATATCAAGTGTATTAAGTCTACTAAGTCATTCCAGAAATTATCTTTAGAGTCTATATTTAAACTTACTTAAGGAGCATAAACACTAATAATATTAAAAAATCTTAGTATCAATAATAATCTTAATTGCTCGAATTCTATCTTAAACTATATTAATTTTTATGACATTTTATTTCAAACTCTTATCTATAATTACACCTACACCATTTGTAGTGCGACTCTTACCAGAATAGCAAAGTTTGAAACCTAAGTTATCAATCTCCTTGGCTTTTTCTCAAACTCATTTTGTTTCTTGAATACAAAAAATATTTATCTTTCTACGAATCATAATATCAACTAATTCCATTAATTTACCATTGAGAATACCTATATTCTAAGATCCTATCCTAGTACTAGTATCACGGACTAACTTCTTTACCCGCATATGTACGTAATGTGAGAACCTTTGCTTATTTGACACTACTCCCGGGCGCCAGTGTAGGAACCCTTGCACACTTCCCACTGCATTAAGGTCATACATCGCGTCGCTTTCAAGAGACGCCCTAGCACTTATACAATGATAAAAAAGATTCATATCATGATTTTTTCAACAAGTTTTATGCTGATTGTCGACTGCCTAATGCAACCCTCAACTTCTCTCACATTGACACATGTACTTCAAAATTTCTCACCAATATTATGCACGCTTTTTTAGCTTGCTAGCGACTAGTTTCATGATTTTGTCCTGCGGGACTTCTTGATACTAAAAAAAAAGGTTCCACAGTCTGAAGCCGCTCGAGGAACTCGTTTAGATCCAAGCGGCCATCATAATGTGGAAAATCCATAGTTATTTTAAAATTCTGGCTTTGGTATTTCAGGTCAAACCTTTGGGGTACAGGTTCTTCATTCTTGCAATCTGCATAGTGGAAGAGATTGACTACATTCCTTCGATTTAGCAAGTCACTATTGTAGCTACGGTGATCCTTTCAGATTACCTTCTCTTGAAGGCAATGAACCTCTGTTGTAATTGGAGGATTTTTTACAGTATATCCTCTATAGAAGGTTCTCAGACATCTTTTTTGTGGATTTCTCATAAATGGCATCACGTCCTTTCCCTTTGATCAGGCTCTGGCTATTGTCTACTTGGTGACATGGCTAGGGTTTGGGTAGGTGTAAGAGGGTGTATATGGCTGATGTAGCGTGGGATAAAATTTTTGGGTAGTCGGTTTGAAAATCAGCAAATGGGAAGGATCTTTGTGTGGAGGTGAGGTTGGATATTATGTTGTAAACCCTAGGGCAGAACTAGGGTAACTAGCTTTGATACCAAATAATACGGGATTTAACTAGGGTAACTAGCTTTGATAGAAAAAACAAATATTATTACTGAAACTCATATATGGAATTACAAACAACCAACTGGAGTAGGAAATACAATAACACCATGCAAGAAATGGAAAGCAACAACTGGCATGACAAACACAATGATGGTGAATCCCGTGGTGGTGGTGGTCGGCGAGGGTGGAAAAGATAATGCCGAGCAGAGAACAACAAGACAACAGTGGCCGAAGAGTGAGTAGACGATCGGGAGGGCTGGCCGTGTTGAGAGTAGGAAGCTGGATGGGTGGATAGGATGGCAGATGCAACAGGGAGTCGAATGGAAGCTCACCGACCGCTGAACAGCCTGTGGGGGAGGCTGCGAGGAAGGCTGAGAAGGGTCGAGGCTGCGAGGAAGGCTGAGTAGGGGCGGCTGTCCTGACAGAATTCTAAGCAAGGAATTGCCCTAACACACCTCAAACAACACCTATATTGACTTAGGGTAAAGAGGTGTGGGCACCACTCCCAATAGATGGGAACACCATACTTGGAAGGAACAGTTGGTCCCTCATTAGCCTAGATCAAAGTGGTCTAGGGCTGCTTACAATGTTTCTTGTGACTGGGGTGCGAATGCCACCCCACGTCAGACAACTTTTATGCTTTTTGTATGTCCCTGTGGTATTTAAACTCCAATGTCAGCACATGGTTGGTTTGTAGAGTGCTCTTTCCTTTCATTCATCATAGCTTTGTTGGAAGTCACGAGCTCTCTCTCTCTCTCTACTTTAGTGTTTTTATTTTGGCGCTTCAAATATGTTTTGAGCACTTAAATTTGGGCCCAAATTTAGCTATTTTACTTGCTATATTTGTTTTTATTGTGGTTTTTTCATTTTAAATGTGGAATCAGCATTTTAGAAGAGATTAATTTGAATAAATAGAGTATTTTATTTATTGAGGCTAGATGTCATACTTAATCATAACTATTGATTATAAATTGTTTTGCAGAATGAGAGATTGAAGTACCAGCAAGATTATATGGAGTCAATAAAAAAGCTCGAGGAGAAATGGACGATCAATCAGCAGATAAGTAACAGCAAAAAATCTTGGATTGGCAGTTATGAAGGATGCATGGATGGTGGAGAGGTTTGTACAGCTACCTTTTCTGTTGGAGTCGTAAAGATATTTTGATTCAAAGCTTTCATAGAAATCTTCTGTAGCCTTTATCTACGGAACAACCAGTTATCCTTCTAGATTTTGTCTAACATTTTTTTCTGCTTTTGTTAATTTAAATTTATCTGAATATTTTGCTTCATCTTTATACTTGTAGAATCCTCTCTTTTTTTTCTTTTTTTTTTTTTTCACTTGATTCTCTTTCAGTTTTCTCCTTAAAAATGGCTTTTGTGTGCAGTCTCAATTTTGATGATAAATTATTTGGTTTCCAAACTTACATTTATTGCCAATATTCCCTTCACAAGCCATCAGTGAAGATGAATTTTGAGTTTCTGTCATCCCACTTCTATTGCTCATGACATGTTCATGTTGATTTCTTACTTAGAAAGATAGTATGGTGGGCTGTATTATCCGAGGTTAGATTTAAGATGGGTGCTTGTAACAAAGACTCGTTGAACTGGTAGATTTTCCTTTCTTTGTTTTCCATTGGGCTGTGACATATACCGGATAAATTCATTTGAGTTTGGTGAGGGACCATCACCTTACTGGGTTAGTTTTGGGTCTGAAAATTTAGAACACGCCAATTTGTTCACCGGGCTTTCGCAAAACTGTAAGTAACAACTCGTGTGTTATTGATATTCCAAATTCATAGGGTCATTATGGGTTTCTATCAATAAGACTAAAAAGAAATATTTAAAATTTACAATTTTCATTTAGATTAAATGAACAAGTAATGTTATATTTGTTGAAGAAGGGACTAGATCTAATTTATTACTGTCACGACCCGTCCTGGGGCTTGGAATTAACCAAGATGGGAAAAGAGGGTCAGACACTGGGAACTAAATTTCTTATATTTGTCTACAATTTAACAAATAAAAAAACCACTAATCAAATTAAATTAAAGCAATTTATTTAAGATTACCTTGTTACTGATTGTTTCCTCTTCTATAAACATTATCTCTTTAAATGCTCATCTTTAATCGCTTAATTAACCTAAAAATTTAGTTTAAAATAATAATGAGTTAAACAAGCCAGTGAATACTCATACTCATTATCACGACCCGACCCGAGGCTTGGAGTTAACCAAGATAGGAACAAACAGTCGGACGGTGGAAATCAATTATCTATTATTCTAATTCTATCACTAACAATTTAATATTCAAATAATACATGAAAAAGTCACTAATGAAAGCAATTAAAATTAACAAATAAAATTGTATCTTTCTTTTTGTTCTTCTCGTCTTTTATGTACATTTGCTCATTTTCTATTCATCTTGTTCAAGTGTTTAAAACCAAAAAATAATATTAAAACAATATAATTAGCTATCTAAAGATAATCAAGGAGTAATCACACTTATAAACTATAGTAAATCAAGGAAAAGAGTACAACATGTATGCGTGCAATAAGAAATTGTATAATATGCCGGTCTCTCATATTACTAATTTATCAATCGAATTTATACTGAATATACTAGTATTTGAATGTAGGAAGAATGATATACAACATGTGTTAAGATTGATATATATAAAGTGTAAATTTGACAATCACAAAGTTATTACACTCAAATGAAAAAATAGTACAATATTCTTTAGATTGACTGAGAAATATATTTACCCAAATGAGAAAAGGGTTGACAAACCTTTAGCTTGATGAGCACTTTATGTTTCCTCTTGAAGTTTCTTCAAAATTGATACAACAATGAAACTTACATGAAGTTGATTTTGCATTGGTTTAAAAACTCACAACATTCCTTATAATATTCCAACAATAGAATTTTTAACTCGTTATAGCTTTTATTTGCTTAGCTGTTCTAATAAGCTTCCTAAAATTGCAATTGAGCTAGCTTTTGTTGTCTAGTTTCTAATTGGCAGTAAAGAAATGGATCAAGAGAGTAGTAGTAGAACATAGGTTTACATGATTTTGATATTTACAACAAAAAATAGAAAATTCAGTTATAAGATGAGTCTATTAAGCCATTGTTGGAGGATTAGAAAGAAGGGGTGGACTCGATATAATATGAACAAAATTATACAAAAAATAATTGTGTAGTGTAGATTTGATTATATTATATGACACAATTGAAACAAATGCAAAACAAGAGTTGATAAATTTGGCTCAACTAGGGATAAGCCGGATGATGATGGTGATGATGATATATTATCACATTGGATGTATTATTACATTGCTTCTGTAAATCCTTACTCCTTGAGCTTTATTTTTTAGATTATCGATACCTTAAGCGCTAATATAGAGTAATCATAATAGCATATTTTAATTACCACAGTAACCTGGTTTTTGTTTATTATTTTTTTATTTTTTAAATCCTGTGTAGGCTTCAGTGCCTTCAACTTCAGATGGCATGAACGATGACAAACATTTGCTAAAGAATGAGAAGGTCTTAAGACAATCTAGTGAGGATGAGGTTTCTAGCCTTAAGAGCCAGGTGGCTCTGTGGAAAAGGTTAGAGGTATGGTTTTTTATTTAGTGCCTCTTTTGTTTATAACGTAGTTCCTCTACACATAAGCTATAGTTTTTTTTAATTATTATATCGTAAATGCTACACGTTTTCCTTATCAGGCAGCTGCAAATGCTGAGGTTGTAAAGCTTCAAAAGAAGCTCGAGAGTGAAGCTCATCAGAAAGAGAAGCTTGAAGAAGAGATAAATATACTAAAAAATAAGCTGTTGCAGTTGAGTTTCGAAGCTGATGAGGTTGGGTTTATGAAATTCAACGCTGTTTGGATTTACTGCATATGTTATTTACTGAATGCTTTCATCTATAACCTTTACGTGATTTTCTCTTGAATTGCTCTGAATCCTTATTTGGCAAATGCAATTTTACTTTTCCCTAAGTAGCATGCCACTGGTACCATACTAATTTATGTTTTCTGTCTCGCTTTGTGAAATTAGACACGGAGAAGCCTTGATAGAGGTGGATCGGGTAAAGTCTTCTCTGGGTTTGACACCTTTATGTCCCACACTAGATCTTCTCAAATTCGAGACTCAGCAAACGGCCAGAAGGCATCTATTGCTAAACTTTCTGAGCAAGGTACCATTAGATTTTAATTACCATTCACATGATAATATCAATGATTGATTGTTGATTTTATTGTTGACTTTTTCCTAAGAAGCCTATTTATTTGGCAGTTGGTTTGCAAAATATTTTGTTATTGCTTGAATCAGAAGATGCAGATGTGCGTATTCATGCCGTAAAAGTTGTAGCTAACCTTGCAGCTGAAGGTGATACATCCAGATAACTGTCTTTTCCCCATTTTTTTCTTCATTTTGTTGTCTTGACTGTTTTCGAATGGTTGTAGATACTATTAAGAGTCCTATGTACATGCTTTTTATTGCAAACATTTAATAGCTGAAATAATATTTCTCTAGTCCATAACGGAAAAGAATATACGTGCTCTGAGTTCGTGAGACATGGGAGCTGTGCCCCGTTGATTGCTGTTAAGCTACATTCTGTTAGTTATATTACATAGCGATGGAGAGCAGAGTAAGGGATGTATATTAGCCATTAGGAACGTGTTTGTTAGATGGTTTGTAATTACTGTTCGTTATAGTCTTCCCTTATGCTGATTATGCCATTAACAAGGATTGGTTGCTACTAATAACACCAAAAACATAATTGCAACTCCTAAGTAGGAGAGAACAATGGATGCCGAGATAAGGCTTAGAATTGACAGTGGCTGGAATTCTTATTTTAGAAGGTCCAGTGATTACTTAGTTGTTTCGGGAGTGATAGAATCCTAAAAATCTTCTTTTATTAGTTGATATCACATCAGCAATATGAACAAGTGGCTGGAATTCTCTCTCTCTCTCTCTATATATATATATATATTTATTTATTTATTTTTTCCTTCTCCGATAGAAATATTTGTGTTTGTCTTATTTCTATGTATCTCAAAAGTGTTATTGATGCGGAGCTTGAGGCTGAACTGGCCCCAACTGGGTGAACAGGAGGCTGGACCTGCCCTTTCTTTCACTTATCATTGGGCATAAATTATTCCCCCCTTCCTGTTTTCATACCCCACTTATCCATCTTCTAGTTTAGTTTTGTTCTTCTAGATTCAGATTTTTTGTCCAACCCACCGTCGGAGGCTCTGCCCTTCTAAGATTATATCTGAGGACTAGAAGGTGCTCCAGCTGTAACTTTTCTGAGGTGGTAATCTTCTCTAAGGGTTTGAGAGATAGTCCGACTATAATGCGACCCGACCACGCCATCCTCCATAGCCTCCCTTCCGCTGTCGTCACTGCCGTATTGGCTGCAGCCTCTCACTGACAGCAGAGCTGCTGTCTCTGCAGCCCCAAATCCCTCCCCCCCACCGTAAACTATTAGCCACTCAAGTCGCTCCTTTCCCATTAAACTCAACCGCAGCTCACTACAATCCCGCAAGTCCCTTCCTATCCGCCTCTTCCTGTGACAAGCCGAGCCCTCCCGATATTGCCACAATGCCCTAACCCCCTAGTCCCCTTTCTTACGGGATTCTTTCGTGAATCCAACCTGCCTTTTTCGACCTCAATCCCGCTGCCACCTACAAGTCGCAGCCTTGACCCATCTCCTTTAACCACAAACTCTCTCCTCTAGCCGGTTGATTCCGGTTGCTTCTAGCTGCCCTCCTATCCCTTTCCTACCACCTCCAATGCTGCACTGCCGCTATCCTGACAACAACCCACCACTTCGCCCTAGCCCTAGAGTGCTCCTTTGTGTCGTGTTGTTATTTTTCGATTGTCAGTGTTGTTTTGTAACTTACGTGAATTTTTAGCAATACTATTTTCGTTTCTGTTGTGATTTAGGTTAATTCCAGTATCATTTGATATTAGAGCTATCCTAACCCTCGTCCTATTCTAGGGTTTCCTATCATCCGCCATAAACCAAAAATTTTCTTTCCTACTCCCAAATACCCTTTTCACTTCCCAAAAAATCCTAGCCATGCTACCCAGGAGATACTTGCTCAAGCCTACCCGAAAAGAGATACAATGAGAGGTCTATTGGCTTTAGCAGAAATTAACGGACATTGAGGATGACACCTTTGAGGGACTTACCTTCAATGGTGATAGAGAAATTCGAAGAAGAGAAGGAAACGAGAATTTCATCGCCTTATATAAGGAGGATTTCAGTTTTAAAGAAGGAAGACCACGACATTTCATAATCTAGTGTCAGATGAGGTCTAGAGAAAATAGATCATTTTGAGGACACATAGATTTCAGAATAAAGGTGATTCTAATATAGTTAGATGGAGGTATGGGTTTGTATGATTTTATTGCATGACTACAATCAGTTGAGAGGGGCTTTGCTGCGTATAAAGAAGTGCTAGAAGGTAGAAGGGTAAAACATGCAACTATCAAATTGAGAAAGAGGGCCTCCTTTGATTAGATAACTTGCTGAGACAGAGTAAAAGAGAAGGCAGTAATAAGATCACTAAGTAGGAAAATATGAAAAAAGCAATGCAGAGGAAATACCTCACCGCATTATCGCCAAGATATATTTCTGAGGCTCCACCATCTGCAGTTGAGAAATCTTTTAGTAGAGGAGTTTACGACACATTTTGATTAGTTGTAGATGAGGTGTGGTTTGATCTAGCTAGAGGAGCATACCATAGTCCATTATCTGGGGGCCCTAAAGCTTTCTATTAGTAATGTGTTGCAGTTGTAGCCTTATTCGTCACTTGAAGATGTTCAGACCTTAGCATTGAAGGTGGAGAAGCAGCAAAAATAAAGCAATAAGCCTGAGAAAAGTAGGAAGCCTGCTACAATCCCCTCCAAAAAATGTTTCAATTGTCAAGGATTTGGGCACATTGCCTCCAACTGCTCGATGAGTCAAGTCGAGTCTTTTATCGATCAGGGCACCATGTAGGAGGTTAGCGACAAGGAGAAGTTAGACGGCTAGGGTGAAGTGTATCACCTGCCACAAGATGATGGAGAGACACTTGTGGTTCGGCGAATCCTACAAGCTGAGGATACGAGAGATCCGCAATGGTTTCACCACGAATTTTTTTGTACCCGCTGCACATTGTATAGAAAGATATGCAGTCTCATCATCGATGGGTAGAGCAGTAAGAATGTGACATTCACGCAAATTGTAGAAAAGTTGAGTCTCATGACTTAGAGAAGCTTCCAATCATATTCTCTGATGTGACTGAGGAAGGAGAACAGAGTCAGCATTGATCGGAGTTGCCTAGGATTTCTCAATCAGGAGGCAACTACAGGATCATGCGATGTGGTCCTTATGAATGTTTGCTATCATTTGTTAGAGAGATCGTGGAAGTTTGATCGAAGGATTCAGTACGATGGATTCAAGAACACTTATTCCTTTAACAAGGAGAAAAAACAAATCTTCTTACTTCCTTCGGCGAAATCTGGGATCACCAGAGCTCTTACTAGCAGAGCAGCATCAGTGGGACCAGTTCTAGTGCCGACGGGGGATGATGGGAGTGAGACACCATATCTAGACTCAGACATGCAAAACAGAGGGCATTTTAGGATATTAGGGTCGAGACCTTAACACTAACGCCACCATGTGTGGGGAGGTTCAGGTTAACCCCACTTTAGATTTAGTTAAACCAACCATGGATAACTTTTGGAGTATTCAACAGCAAAGGCGAGACATGCAGACTCAATTCAGTTAAGTGGTGGACTCCCAAAAGATCGGTCCAATGTGGATGTTTGCTCATAAGTTGGGAAAGATCCTCAGGTGCCTTGGGGGCGGTGCAATCGCCATTGAATTCAGGTCTGTTAGGATTACAGACAAGGAGCTAGAAATTTCGACGAATGCAGTCGAAGCATCCCCATTTCTTGGAGACTGACGTGGGGCATGAGGCTGAACCGGCCCCAATCGATATAGCGGAAGAATGCTTAGTCCATCAGGAGGTTGGATTGGCCCTTTCTCCCTCTTGTCATTGGGCTGGAATTATCCCCCCCTTCCTGTTGTCATTTCTCACTTATCCATCTTCTATTTATATGTGTGTTTGCTTTCTAAGGTATAATTTTGGTCTTCTAGATTTCAAGTTTTCTGTTCAGCCGGTGGTTGGCGGCATTTTTCCCTTCTAGGGTTTTATCTGAGGAGGAGAAGGTGCTCAGGCCGTGACTCATCCGAGGTGGTGATCTTCTCAAGGATTTGAGAGGTGCTCCGCCTGTAACTCGATCCAAGGGGATAGTTATCCTCGACCGACGCCATCGTACACAGCCTCCCTTCCACAGTTGCCGCAATTGTATTGGCTACAGCCTCCCATAGATAGCAATATTGTTGCTCTGTAGCCCAAAATCCTCCCCCTGTTGTAAACCATCAGCCACCTGCCCCGTTCCCGTCAAACCCAGGTGCAACACACTGCACTATTCCAATCCCGTGACTCCCTTCCTACCTGCCTCTTCCCGCAACCAGTCAAGCCCTCCCGATATCACCACACTGTTGTAAACCCTACTCTCCCTTCTTACGGGATTTTGTCGTGAATCCACCCCATCTTTTCCGAGCCCAATCTCACCACGACCTTCCATCACAGCCTCCCTCACCTCATTCTCCCGTAACCCGTCCCCTCCAAGTACAAACTACCTCCTCTAGCCAGCTGCTTCTAGCAACCCTCCCTATCCCTTTTCTACCACCTCCAACGCTCTGCTGCCGCTATCCCAATCACAACCCACCACTTCGCGCTTTCTCCAAAGTGCTCCATTGTGTTGTGTAGTTATTTTTCGATTGTCAACGTTGTCGTTGTAACCTATTTGAATATTTTAGCTTGTGTTGAGGTTTGGGTCAACTTTGATATCAATTATGAAGTGAGGAATAAATGTTTTCCATATGTGCATGTATATATATCATATCAATATTATTGCTATTAATGGTTGATTTTAATGTCCGTGAACATCAACAATTACTGATTTTTTTTGTTCTTTGCATTATTACTCATGCTAATTGATGAGTGTTTTGATTTCTCTGTTTTTTTTTTTTTTTAATAAGCAGAAGCAAATCAAGAGAAGATTGTTGAAGCTGGAGGCCTTAGTTCCTTGCTTAGCCTTCTAAGAAGCTCAAAAGATGAAACAATACGTAGGGTAGCGGCTGGTGCAATTGCAAATCTTGCAATGAATGGTATTATTTCTCTTACTTTTGGTTCATGTTGTCTAGGTCTATATTATTTATCATGCTTTATCATTAGTCATAGTCATAGACAACCTTAAAGATCCCAATGAAATTTACTGCACTACGTTCTGACTACCATCATACACCTGCTTATTCAATCTAAACATCCCATCTTTTTCAGAAACAAACCAAGAACTTGTAATGGCGCAAGATGGTATCAGTTTGTTATCAATCACTGCAGCAGATGCTGAGGACCCTCAAACTCTTCGCATGGTGGCTGGCGCTATTGCCAATTTATGTGGCAATGGTAAATGTTTTATTAACCTGATATCATCCTTTTTATCTTATATCTGCACATTTTATATTGTTTCATAGCCTAAATTACTCTTTCAACTGACCTTGTTTGAGTAACATAGTGTTATTGTGATCTGGAGAACCCAATGAACAATAGAAACACAAATATTGTTACTGTAAAGGGAATATGCGGTTACAACCACATACACTTGACAAGGAAATACAACAACAAACCAAAAAAACACATCAAAATGTATCCAAAGATGGTCGGTTTGGTGAGTGGTCGTCAGGAGGAAGGCAACGAGGCGGTGGATAGCTGTAGGAGGAAGGGGAAATCGTGGGGGACTGCGATGGGTAAAGTTGGAGGTTGGCCGGCTGAAAGACAGCAAGCAGGGGTTGGTTGGAGGGCTGGAACAACAACAAACAACCAGGAGCGGTCGTTTCGGGCGGCAGTAGCTGGCTGAATGACGGCGGCAATGTCGGGGAATGAGTGGGATTACGAGACAACAAAAGGGAGGGCTTTTCCGGGGTAGCAGGAGCAAGGGAATGGCAAGATAACGAAAACAAGTGGTCGAAATGAATGATATCAAGGTGGGAGGCGGCTGAAAGGGCTGATAGTTGGTAGAGTTGGTGTTGGGCAGTTTGAGTTGCAGGACAACAACAGGGTTGCTCTCCGGTGGTTCCGAAAGTGAGGAAAGACATCGACGACAATGAGGGGAGGAATGGAGAGGATGGAAAAGACGAAGATACTCCGTGAGAACGAGATACAACCTTCAATCCTTCAGAAGGAGACACCACCTCGGACGAGCTATAGTTAAAGCACCACGCGCCTTTGGATACAACTCTACAAGAGTAAAATTTGGACGCTGACAGCTCTTCTGATAGAAACACAATCCAAAATTTCCTTAAAACACAATAACATCATATTTATAGACTCGGGGAAAATAGAAGTGGACAACACTTCAAATAGGTGTAAATACACATAAAGGAAGTGTCAACCGATCCTCTTAGAAATGTCCAAGCCTCACTCGCCTACGGGAATTTGCGGTACTATGCAGATATCGCGAAGACGTCTCTGCAAGTAGTTCCATTTGTGGTACTATGGCACGGTAGACGACTTCTGTATATGTATCCCAGGATTAGGGTAGCTTTGATCTCATATATCGAAGCATCTGTCTCCTCATAGTAGTTAGGTCGACCCCATTAACGGTAGCATAAATGTTGCAAGTTCTCTGTAAGTCAATCATGTAGGCATTGTCATACCATAGCACATATGCAAGCTCTCTATAAGTCAAGCATGTAGGCATTGTCATACCATAGCACATACTGATATAATAAGTATCCATCCATTTTGGGCATAATTTGAGTTGAAGTTGCATATTGACATAAGATTTTGACGAGCTATGTAAATCTATAATCTGTTTCTCTTACTCATACTTGGCTGGATGTATATGATAAACAAGTATGTCAGGAGGAATCAACTCTACAATGACATTTAGGGCAGGCTGGGCCACACTGAAGCGTAATCACCCATATGGGGCCTCTTCTTCCCTAGAAGGATCTGAATCCCACTATAGGATTTTTGCCCCCAAAGATCCTAAGGTGATTTCCAACGCTGTAGTTCATCCATCCCGACCGATCATTTGTCGATAAGTAAACTGTTTAATTGAATTTAATACCCAAATGACTCCCTATGTTCTTCCAGAAATAACTCAAAACCTTCTCATCTCTGATATGTTGAATCTCTCTTAGTAGGGGCAACTCATGAGGTAGGTTATGTATCTCATAATTTTGAGAACTTCTTATCTGAGGATGTGTTTGGTACCAACTCCTCATGACCCTTTTGGATGTTATTGCTCCTCTTAATACCTGCAAAAAAGAGTAATTCGAGACACCACAAACTTGTACTTTCTATGCATGCCCATGTTGTCAGACTGACTACCTTCTAAAACAACTACTGCTAATTCAGCTGTAGTCACTCTCACGAGGTCAGCTAGAATCGCCTGTCCCTTCCTCGTTTGGAATTTGGGAGAGTCCTCTTTGAAATCTTTGTCTTTTTTTGAATCATTGTTTATTTCTTCAACTGCTTCCTGATCAGTGAAAGAGTTCATTCTTCTGGATGTACAATCTGATTTAATATGCTCAAATCCATGGCACTTGATGCACTTTCAGGATGGGATTGATTTTTGAGAATGTAGATTGATTTCACATATTCTCCAATTTGAATTAGTTTCACCTCATGCACGGGCTTGAATGTTCTACTGGATATACTGTTACTACTACCTGAGGTTGAATTCTGCCTGTAAGGTATGACGGTCATCCAATGATATTGTCTCTCAACTTGTGAAGTTAGGATTTGCACTTTATGTTCGGAATGAACTACTAACCGACTCTGTATCTTCTGTTTCCTCTTGGAAGTGATATTGCATTTTCCTTATGGAAAATTACTGCGAAAGAGTTCTTTAATGTCGCTAAGGAATAGGATCACAGGAATCGAGAAAATTGGAACAAAATTTAAACAAAGAAGCACAATCAAAACAACCAGAAAAACACACAAGGATTTTACTTGAAAAAATCTGAGAATGAGAAATAAACTCGGAGCCCCACCACTAGAAATTTTTACTATGAAATTCTGAAGATCTTACAAAGGACTGACACATGTTTATTTTTTACACTCACAAGAAGAAAGTTACAGAACTTGCACCAACAATCTCCCCTCTCTGATCTGTCGCAAAAAATCACGCCGAATCACCAAAATTCACCTCTTTGATACTCTTCACCTTCACCGGGATGCTTGTCGAAGATTTCAGAAAGAAGAAAACAACAAGCTCACTTATCCATGCTAAGAAATTGGCTTAAAAATCAATTTTTTGTGTAGTAACTTCATCGACTACTTAGGCGCCCAGACTTGGTGCCTAAGTGCCAAGCGCTCTATATTGATGCCTCATAATGGGCGCCAAGGTGCCAATCACTGGTCTCTTGAGAATAAGAGCAGCACCCGCTCTATAGCGGGGGCATATGCCCCCAAGCGCCAGCTCCTCTATTCGAGCAAACACCCAAGTGGGCGCTTAAGCGTCCACAACCTGACACATGCTTCAGGTGCCTTGTGCTTAGGCTGCACAGCCCAACGACACTAGCATAGGTGCTTCAAATTTTTCCACCAAAATAACACTCTTTTTTAACTTGCTGCAGCTAGTTTCACTATTCTGTCCAGTGGGATGTCTTGATACTTAATGAAAAGTTCTACAGTCTGGAACCACTCTTTGAATTTGTTTGTTTTCCAGTGGCCGTCAAAACATGGAAAATCCACCTTTACTTCAAATGGCTTCTCAGATATTTCAGGTCAAATATTTGAGGTAGATGTTCTTCATCCCTGGAATTCGCATGGTGGAAGAGATTCTATTCATTTGATCTAGCAAGTCACCATCGTGACTACAGGTGACCCTTCAAGATTGCCTTCTCTCGAAAGTGGCAATCCTCTATTATAATTGGAGGATTTTCTGCCCCACATCCTCTATAGAAGGTTCTTGGATATCTCTTTGCGTATTTCTCATAAACAGTATCTTGATATTTCCCACTAATCAGATCTCCGACAATTTTCAGTGGCTTGTTTAGTGTTTCGGCTTTGGGTGGGTAGAAGAGGGTGTGTAGGGTGGGAAAAAAAATTTTTGGGTGATGGGGTTGGGCATAAATGAATGTTAGCAATCCTAGGATAAGAATATGATACGACTAGTTCTACTATCAAATGATACTGGAGTTAACACAACCAATAATTGAAACAAAATATTATTACTGAAAAGGGCAATGGTTAGTTACAGCCACTCACACTTGACAAGAAGATATAATAATAAATTAGACAAACACAACTAAAGGTTTCCGAAGGTGATGTTGGGTTTGGTGAGTGGAGAAGAAGAGAAAGGTGATGAGGCGGTGCATGATGGAGAAAGGAAAGTTGCGGTGGGCTGCGATGGGAAAGGTGAAGGTTGACCGACTAAAAGACAACTAGCAGGGGCTGTTTGGTGGGCTGGAATAGCCACAAACAGCCAGGAGTGGCAGCAGCGAGCGAGAAGGATGGCGGCAGTGTTGTGGAATGCGTGGGATTGCCAAACAATAAAGGGCGGGCTGTCGCGGTGCTGCGGCAGTGAGGTGTATGGCTGGACAGTGAAGATGGGCTGTTGGAATGAATGTCAGCAAGGTGGGAAGTAGTTGGAAGTGATGGAAGCGGGTGGAGGAGGTGGTGGCCGGTGGTTGGAGTTGTAGGACGATAGCAGGGTTGCTATCTAGTGGTTTCAACAATGAGAAAAGGTGGCGGTGGCAACGAGGTGAGGAATACAGAGAGTGGAAAAGTCAGAGATAAATACTCCTACGAGAATGAGCTATAACTAGAGCAACAGTCGATACCTTGGAAGTGAAGGAGATCTCTACCTCGGAGGAGCTATAACCAGAGCTCTACTCGCCTTTGGATGCAACCCTATAAGGGGAAAACCTGGACTCTTTCGATTGTCCTGACAGAAATGCAATCAAAAACTTCCTAGAAATACGAAAACAATATATTTATAGACTATGGGTAAAAACTCTCTAAATCCACATAAAGGTAGTGTCAACCGGCTCTCCTGGAACTGTCCATGCAGCACTCACCTGCAGGAATTCGTGGTGCTGTGGAGGATACCACGGAAATGTCTCTGGCAAGTTTCATTTGTGATACAGTAGCAGGTGGACTGCTCCCGCGTCAAGTTAATTCCTCAATTTTCAGAATGTTTGGCGTGAGACTTATTTTATTTTTCTGGGATACTGTCAATAAGCATGGTCTAGTCTTCTAGTTTTTCTGTTCACATTTTGTCATTGTTATTCTTTGGCCCTCAAGTGTGTTTGAGATTTTATTTTATTTTTCTGTCAATCGTCGAATGTGAATGCTTGACAGTTCTGCCTATGCATATTTTGCGAAACAAATGTGCATTGCCTGCCATTATGCTTTTCACGCAGTATGAAAATTCATGTTGCAAATTGTAATTTGGAGTGACTTCATCATGTAACTATTTGATTGTATAGTTTTTAAATTTTTATTTATTTTTGAAACTTACGAGAATGATATGCTCAATTCTTGTGCCAAGACGTATATGTTTGAAGTAGCAATATGGACGTGCATTGCTTTTTGCAGATAGAATTATTTAGTTTAAGATAAATTAATATTGCTCATTGATTATCAGATGATTCTCTTTTTAAATTTAAAAGGAAAATCATATAATCATGGTTTAGTTATGGAAAATAAAACCAAATATGTATCTTCAAAAGCTTCTTTATTCATGAAGTACTATACGAATGGTGCACTCATCCCTTTCTCATTAATAACTCTAGGACGAAATCAATGAACAATATCAATTTTTCTTTATACTTTTGGTTTCTTGGTATTCTTAGCTGATTGATGGGTTTGTATTTGCTATGAAGCCTCTAAAAGCATCGGCATCAAAATTTTTAATACTGAGGTCACTAATAAAAATGTTTTTTTGTGCTCTCCTTGCTTAAGAAGATAGAACAAATACAAATTATAAATATCAGAACTTTTTCTGTTTGGAAATCCAGATTTTGTGGTGGCGTTCTGGGTAGCTTGCTAAGACATCCCGCTAGACTTTATTATTTAGTGAAATCAACACTCTTTGTTAGGTGGAATGCGATATGAGTGTGTAATTCTATTTTCTCTTCCTGTGGTATTGAGGTCAACTGGCTATGAGGATAATTTGTTGTTTATCTTTTTTTGGCGTCCTTCTCCTACTCGTCTTTATAGAATTATGGAATGCAATATTTAATTGGCTCTTATTATGCTTGAAGAATATAATTGATTCTAATCTCTATTGGTGTTTGAGTTCTTTATAGAATGCTGGAGACCCACACAAGTAAATCTCATGTTAAATGCAGTATGTCGTATTTCTTGAACTTTTAGATATAAATCTGTAATCAATTAGAATAATCAAATGTCAATGGAATTTGTATGTTAATTCCCATATTTTAATATGGAGAAATGTTGTAGTTATTTTTTCTTATGCTTTGAACAGATAGACTTCAGACAAGGCTCAGAGCTGAGGGTGGCATTAAAGCACTTCTAGGGATGGTGAGATGTGGACATCCTGATGTTCTCGCTCAAGTTGCTCGTGGCATTGCAAACTTTGCAAAATGCGAGTCTAGGGCTTCCATGCAAGGTGGTAACAATATAACTTGTTTTTTCTTCCTTTTGTCATGGTTTGTGATGCTGTTTTTCACTTTTGGCCATTTCTTTGTCAAGGAAATATCGTTTTTTTGTTTTGTTTGTTAAATAACTCTTTTAGTGTATTATAATTGAAAATAAGTGTCACCTTGTTATTTTTACTTTAATCAGTAACTTTAATTTACATCGCTCTGCCATGAATAATACCTTCCCTCTTGTACAGAAAAATATCAATAAAAGTTCATAAGAAATTCTCTTTTGCTTTATTTTCTACACAATATCACAGAGAGGTTTGGGTTTTTCTTAAATTATGTCATTTTTCCTAGTGTTAGTGTTTTGCTCGTACAACTGTATTCCTCTTTTTAGATTCTCCTTAGATTCTCCTTTTATTTTCTATGTTTGGGTTCTTTGACTTCCCTTCAAAAGAATCAATCATGTTTAATAATGAAAATCTGACAAGGAGAAACTTCAGGGATTTAAAACATCTTTTCATTTGAACGAAAAAAATTAACTAAATGATTCCAAATATGAAGACCTTTTGAAAGTGAAAGAAAATATCCAACACCTTGCGGATATTTCTCCGAAGGCTAATCACTCAAAGCTTATACTTTGGGAAAAAGCTAATTCTATGATCATGACATGATTGTGGAACATGATGTTTTTGTCTTTCTCCATTTTTCTCGAAGGTCAATGACGTTGCACTCATCCACCATATCAAGATAAAGCTCAATACTATCAAACATGATAACCTATTTTTCGTTGATTGTTTTAGTTAAATGGATGTTTAGTGGTCGGAGTTAGACTACCATCAAGGTCTCCAAATGTCATATTATGAGGATGCAATAATACTAAAATTATTTTTAGAATAAAAGAGAATATTTGTGCTCTTGGTAGGACTCAATAATGAATTTGACCAAATTCAGATCCAAATTTTAAGTCGTGGAAACTCTTTCTTTTCTGAATGAAGTATTATCTTTGGTATGAGTTAAAGAAGCAAGAAAGACGGTAATAATCAATAGCTCGCCCTAAAGATATTTATCATGACACTTTTTTAATACCAAGTTAAGAGGCTTCGGTCATAGAATTTTCTAAAAATAAAATATAAAGCCTTCTTTCAAACACAATCTTTAGTGCAACTACTATAAAAAGAAATATCATGCTAAAATTCATTGTAGAAGCTCTATAAAAAGCTCTAAGATTATAGAGGAAATAATAGCAGAAATAAAAACGGATGGACTTGTGCTTGCTTAGCGGAGTCAGAAGAATTGGACTCTGCAAAAATTGATAAATTTTGGAGTTTTCTTGATTCATTAGAATAGATATTCTAGTTTTTCTCTCCCGATCAGAATGATATGATTTTTAATTCTTATATTTTTAGTATCCAAATAATTATCCCTTTCTTCAGTCATATAGGGATCATTGACCACTTGACGAACCCCTACCAATATATTTTAAAACTTATAATTATTGTCTCAGCAATTTAAAAATAAAGATTGTAGATTGATCTATAACAACTATTGCAGGACAATGAGACATCTTATTTTTTTTCAATTTGACTCTCAATATAGTTGCCAGCTAGTGTAAAATTTGTCGAAAAAGCATGAAATGAATCCTTTAAATCCTTGACGCATTGGAGAAAAATGATTCATTCCCATTTAGTGGGATAAAGGCTTGTTGTTGTTGTTGTTGTTGACTCTCAATAATATATTGCTAGTTTCACACATTACAGTTAACATTTTATCTATTTGCAAGTTTATCAAAAGATCATAAGAGCAATATCTTTTTTTTATTCTAATCATTGTGTTTTTTCAAGGTATTGCTGGGAGAAAGATTGATTAGGTAGAGAAATATATGTTTTTTTTTTTTTTTTTTTTGCGGACTGAGATCAACTATACATTTATTGAGAGGTTTGATGGAGAAGTACAGAGATAATAAGACTGATTTATATTTGATTTTTATTGATTTAGAAAAAGCTTACGATAAGGTTCCTAGAGATGTTCTTTGGAGAGTCCTTGAAAAGAAAGGTGTTGATATGACTTATATTCAAGTCATTAAAGATATGTATGCTAGAGCTGTTACATGTGTTCGAACTGAAGGAGGATTGACCAAGTATTTTACTATTTCTATTGGTTTACATCAAGGATCGGCTTTAAGCCCATATCTTTTTGCTTTATGTATGGATGGTCTTACTGGCCATTTACAAGAGAATGTACCTTGGTGTATGCTTTTTGCTGATGATATCCTCCTTGTGGATAAGACAAGAGAAAAAGTCCAGGAAAAACTTGAATTATGGAGGTCTACATTGGAGTCTAAAGGTCTTCGTTTGAGTAGAACTAAAACTGAATACATGGAATGTAATTTTAGTAATAGTAGGTCCAGTGACAGTGTAACTTTGGGTGATCAAATTATTAAAAGGTGTGAACGATTTAGATATCTCGGGTCCATTGTTCAAAGCGATGGTGATATAGATGAGGATGTTAATAGTAGAATTCAGGTTGGTTGGTTGAAGTGGAGGAATGCGTCCTGCCTTTTGTGTGATAGAAAAGTACCGCTTAGACTGAAAGTAAAATTTTTTAAGATGGTGGTGAGACCTTCAATGCTCTATGGTGCTGAATGTTGGCCTTTAAAAGAGAAGCATAATGTTAAGTTAAGTGTTGCCAAGATGAGAATGATTAGGTAGATGAGTGGTTTTACACTTAAAGACAAAATGCGAAATGAATATATCCGTAATAGGGTTGGAGTTGCACCAGTGACGGATAAAATTAGAGAGAGTCGCCTTAGATGGTTTAGTTACATTAAACGTCGACCACCTGATGATCCGATTAGGAGAGTAGATGTTTTAAATACAACTTATGTTAAGAAAGGCGAGAGCGAGACCTAGGAAAATATGGGCTTATTGCATAAAAAATGATCTTAATTTATTAGAATTAAACGAAAATTTGACACTAAATAGGACGCAATGGAGAAAAAGGATTCATGTAGCCGACCCCACTTAGTGGGATTAAGGCTTTGTTGTTGTTGTTGTTGTTGTTGTTGCGGACTGAGATCAACTATCATGCTCCTTTACCTCACACCACCGATATTATCCAGACACCATTATAAATTAGGTTACTTTTCTTTTAAAATCATCAACACTTATTTTCTTCTTTTTTTATAAATATAAACATTAAAGATTTTTGTTGTGAAACTTATGAAATTGTTAACTATTATTGTGTTTCTTTTCTTGATAACAACTCTAGATCTTTTGATTTTTTTGTGTTTTTTATTCTAATATTTGAAGATCTTCTAAAGTTACTAATATCTAGAGTCGTTGATTTTGTTAGATTTATGGAGATTGAACTCGAATGACATAAATGTATTTAATTAAGTAAAAAATTAATGTTGGAAAAAACTATTTATATTCACTGTCATGATAATTAATAAATAGAACTTTAACATCGAACTTTTTGGATTGATAATGCCCGTGATTATTTTAATTGCACTTTATTGTCTTTTTTCAGGCGGAGGGTATTATTCATTAATCTTCTTGTCCTGATACTTTCCATCAAAATAAAGTGATGAAAAGGAAATATCGTCATATTTTGGAGACTACTAAGACGCTTTTCCATAATAGGATACTAAAACTATATAGGAATAAGTTACTTAATAGCTATCCACTTAATCAATAGAATATTCTCCAAAGTAACTGATTTACAAAATCTCTTAAATTTTTTAGTAGAGTTTTTTCCTACAATGTTTCAAGCATTGATCTTAAAAAATTTGAATATATTGCCTATATTCGCATATGTAAATAAAATAGGGGAAAATATGATCCTAGAGCTTTCAACTGTGTATTAATTGGATTATCTGCCATAACAAAGATGCAAATGCTATCATCTACCTAAATGTTAATAACTTCAAGGGATGTCAGTTTTAATATAATTCATATCACTCAAACTCATTTTTGGGGGTGAATTATGAACTTGAAGATAAATTTGAAGATATTTTTATTTGGGCACTCCTATAGCTAAAATTACTTAACTATAAGGTGTTCACTAACTTTATCTATTCGGGTCTATAAATAAAGAACAAGCCCAGTCATAATTTTTGGTAGATCATGGACTTAAGACCATTATCGGGTAACACTGAACAAGCTACTACAATTTATACCTCTCATCTAGTGCAACACATTTTATAAATCTTCTCCTTCAAAAAATGTTCTTAACCAACTTCAACATCAAACCTAATTCCATTCAAATTCTATTTTATTTAAGGCTTTTGAAAATAAAAATTGTAAGAGACAATGAGAGAATGAAGGAATGTCTTAGAAAAATTATCATACACATGAGATCATTGAATTACCAAATGGGAAGAGGACATGGGATATAAATTGAGATCATAGTCAAATGCAAAGGAATGAAGCCTGGAAAAGTATAAAATAAAGATTGGTAACAAAAAGATATATTCAACATATAAGATTAACTATCAAAAAATATTTGCTCATTTAAAATAAAAAGTTAACATTATTAGCTTTTTATATCCTTAACAACAAATCATGAGTGACATACAATAATATAATGTAAAAAATGCTTTCATATATGTGGACGTTGAAGAAGAGGTTTATATTGGATCTTCTGCCAAAATTTGATAACCCTTTAAAAAAGAATCATATAAAATGAAAAAGCCTTGTACTGATTGAAAAAATTTTAATAGTTTAGTTTGACAGGTTTATGAAGACTATAATATGAGTTGGTACAAGCAAAACCAATGCAACTACTAACTTCATAAATCACTCTTCTGTTGATAAAATCTTAATCCTTATTATATATGTTAACAATATGATTGTTAAGAGTGATGAAAAATTATGCGAAAGAAGCTCTCATGAAAAACCTCACCAGAAAGTTTGAAATCAAAGTGCTAAGCAAACTTAAATATTACATGGCCATAGAAGTTACTTAACTTGAACAAGGAAAATTTATCTTTCATCAGAAATATGGACCTTTTAAAGCAAACAATGATGATAAAGTGCAAGCTTTGTGAATCTCCAACTGAATCATGACGAAAAGTAGAGATTGATGAGGAAGGAATTGATGTAGATACAAGACAATATGGAATGTTAATAGAAAAAAAAAAAATCTCAAGCTCGTTCTGACATCACATTCAAATAAGCTCAATCAGCTAAGTATCCACTATTCCAAAGAGTCAGACGTTTGAGCTGCTTATAGAATTCTTAAATAGCTTAAACTAAGAACATTAAAGGCAGCATATAAATTGAAAGATACACAAATATAGATTATGCTGGATCACAGGTGGACAAAAAAGTTCTCTTCAGGCTATTATACATTATTGAGGGTAAATCTTATAACTTACAGGAACAAGAAATAGCATGTGATTTTAATATCAAATGTTGAAGTTGATTTTAAAATAATTTCTCAAGGGATATATAAGCTTCTATGGATCAAAATCTTATAAGATGATTTAAAAATAAAATGAAAGGAGCTCATAAAAATATACTCTTGACAATCAATTTTTTATCCTATTTCACACAAGCAAGTAAAACATAATTGTACTAAAACATGTTGAGGTTGATAGGCACTTCATAAAAGAAATTTGGAAGGTGGGTTGATTTTTATTTCATATCTGCCTACAAAAATTTAACTGATGAATATATTCACCACAGGACTCTCGCTCCACATTCAAAACTAATATATACAAAGTTAAATGTGATTTCTCTACGATCGTGTTTGAGGGAGGTGTTGATTTCCCGTCTCTCTTTCGCAGTGGGGCTCACTCACTCTTCCATTATAATAAGAATCTTATGCACATAGTTCAGGGCTTTAAATTATTTGATTAATTTCTCTTTCATTTGCATTGCAGTCCATGTGCCCTCATAAAGCTACTAAACCCTGGTTTTTTCTCCTTTTTTTGATTTTTTCCTATTTTTTAATACCTCTTCGATATGTGTATATATCTACATCTATTGTAAAAAGAAAAAGTAATAAAAATTCTTAAAGAGTTTTTCTTTGTTGTTTTATTTTCCATAGTGTATATAGAACAAATACTTATTGGTCCTTCCCAAATCCCAAGTATACCCACTCTCAAAATAAAGAATCTTTAGAACACACTAAATTACCTCACCACAATGTTCTCATTTTAAATATCTGAAGCCGCCAATTCTCTTAGAAGCCCTAGATGTCAAGTAGGTGTCTTTTGCTTGCAAGCGCTAGCCGGGAAGTTAAAGCTGCCTAATGCAACCTACCCAAAGAAGAAATATGATACACATGCTTTGAATAAATAACCCCAAGAATAATCTCATAATTAAGATTAACTTAACATATTTTACTTATAAGTACCTATAAAGTTGCCACTTCTCGAAGAAACTAGCAATTTGGAGGTTAGATTGCTTGAAATTTAATAGAAAATCCCTTGTTGTGTTGTCCCCAAGAAAGGATTTTAGGAATTCCAAGGTATAACTCAATTATGAGATAGGACCGTATATTCTTGATCCATATCCCAAGATATAACTAAATTATGAGAAAGCTAGAACTCAATTATGTGAAGCTTGAACTGAATCATGACAAAAATTAGACATTAATGATGAAGGAGCTGATTTAGATGCAAGATACTATCAAATTGGGGGGAAATATCCTAACTTGGAGGAACAAGAAACTACCTGTTATTTTAATAGCAAGTGTTGAAGCTGATTTCAGAACCATTGATCTAGAGATATGTGAGTTTATATGGATGATGCTCTTTTAGGGCTCTTAAAAGGTGTTTAGAAATGAGATTTAGCCGAAAATTGGTTTTGGAATACCAAGTAAAAACATGGGTTATCAACGATATTTGGAAAGGGATGAGGCAAAATATGTGGTAGAACAACAGATTGAACGCAATTCTTTGACTATCTAGCTGAAAACATAGGTCAAATGGCGCAATGAGGCGGTACGAATTAGCGAAGGGGATCCACAAATAGTTTTTGGGCAAATTACAGACACATCACATGCAAATGGAAGTGGCTACAACACATCAGAGAAGAAAAAATTGGAGGATAATTCTCCCAAAATACATAAAATCAAGTTAATCATAAAAAATAATAAAATAAATGCATAAATATTCTCATAATACAGAAGGACCCTAATTAGAAATAAGAAAATAGGAAAAAAAATCATAGAGGGAAAAATAGTGCATAAATCACTAATGAGACTACATCTCGACTGATTCCCCCTTTCACGATGATCGAAATTCTTCTGGACCTACGGGAGATTCGATTCACATCACTCTCCCTCAATGGGAGGAGCTTTGTTTTCTTTCCATGATGCTTCTGGAATTGGTCTATCACCAACATGTCAAAGTCATTGTTTTATTGTCTTTGAGACAACTCCACTACAAAATCTATGCCCATGCTCATCCTTGACAACTTTGAAACACATGTTATTCCAAAAGTCTATTATGGTGGAATAAATAACCCTTTTTTTTGGCACAACTAAAGCTAGAATTGCACATAGGCGAGTGTTCTCACAAATCAAGTCTCGAACTATTAAAGTCTATAACGGGACAAGTCTATTGGGAAGAACCGACCTTGGAATGAAACGTATGGCATGTTTGACCCTTCTTAGTGGTGACATCCAAAGATATAGACTTTTAGGCAGGACATCCAACAACTTTCTTAGCATGGGTTGTTTTGTGTTTGGTATAAATTATTTTTAGTCACTATCTTCTACGACAATCAATGCTAGTCTTTGCACCTAACACACTTTTGACTAGAATTTGGGATAGTTGGTGATCTCCATTTTTTTTTTCCATTCTGGATTTGTTTCTCCTTGGGAGAGGTCAACTAGGTGTACACTTATCGCTTGAACCTAGGGTTAAACTCAACCTGTAAGATGTGAGGTCACCTAATTACATTGTTGTTTCTCCACATTCAAAGTTAGGATATGTGTAAATTGGGTAGTGACCAATATAGCTACAGTTGTACCACATTACGGATAGAAGACCTCAATCCTCTAAAGATACCCCACAACTATATGCTCCTTTTGGTTCTACCCACTCACATTTTAGCTTCAGATGATCAAATTCAACTGTGTATTCCTCTGAAGAAGAATCTTTCTAACACAAGCTTTGATGTTTTATGAATATATCCTTTTCGGTAATGTAGGATAAGATCTTTATGATGCATTTCTCTTTTCATCTTAAATCAGGTTGTGATTTTTTTTTTCTTTTCACACTACCATAAACACTTCTAATTTTCAAGAATGTGTTATTCCTATGCTTGATGACTATTATTTTAACTCTTTTTTCTTGAGGAATTTTTTTTGTACTAAAACATTCGTTCTACTATTTGAAGTCATTTGATGAATTCGTTGGATATATGCAACCTTCAAAATCTGTTAAATCCACCTTTACTCTAAAGTCCTAGCTTCTTCTCTGATATTTTATGCCAAATTGACAAGGCATGGACTCTTTGTCACTAGGGCTGGCAATTTGGCTCGTTGTTCGCGAACAGCTCGTGTTCGGCTCGTTAAGTAGCTTGTGTTCGGCTTGTTCGTTAAGCTTAACGAGCCGAACACGAACAAATTTTTAAGCTTGAAATGTTAACGAGCCGAACACGAACAATCGTTTGTTCGCTCGTGTTCGGCTCGAATTTCGAAATAAAAAAATAATCATATAATTATTTATATAATAATTTATTATATATATTATTTATATATTAATATATTATATATATTTATATTTAAGTTTAAATCATAATTCGTTTGTGTGGTAGCGTGGTTATGTTTCTTATTTCCATTCATTTGGTCCAGGTTTGAATCCGAC
Organism: Papilionanthe hookeriana x Papilionanthe teres; assembly: GCA_022702705.1. Lineage (NCBI taxonomy): Eukaryota > Viridiplantae > Streptophyta > Magnoliopsida > Asparagales > Orchidaceae > Papilionanthe > Papilionanthe hookeriana x Papilionanthe teres. The sequence goes on along the minus strand of CM040424.1, from coordinate 80,914,883 downwards.
ACTAGACATATATTTTTCCAATTAATTTTAACGAACCAATTTCGAGCCGAACACGAACAAGAATATTTAATTCGAGCCGAACACGAACACACCTTTCACGAGCTATTTCGAACACGAGCCGATTTCGAGCCGAGCTAATTTCGAACGAGCCGAACACGAGCCAAGCCTAAGCTCGTTCAAGTTCGGCTTGTTTACAGCCCTATTTGTCACTCTAAGCTTCTTGGAAGGGATAAAATTCTTCCTCTCAATCTGGCGAGTAACTCTTATGACTATGGCGGTCTCATCGAATTTTCTTTTCTTAAAGGCAGCAAGTCCTTGTTATAGTTAGATGATTTTTACTATATATCTTACATAATAATCTCCTGAATACTTTGTTGAGAGCCTCTTCTTGGCGGCTTCCAATGAAAGTTTCTATGGAAAATGAAAAGGAAAATGTGGTTTGGGGTAAGAGTTAGGTTTAGAACGAGGGGGGTTGACATAAGAAAAAAACTGTGGGTCAAAGGTTTGTTAAGTGCTTAAGATTTTGGTTGTAGGTGTCATGACAATTTTAAGTGCGTGTGTAAGTCCTTTGAATTTTAGGTTTAGGTGTAGGAAACACAAAACCTTAAAAATTTAGGGTTTTTCAGACTTTGATACTAAATGAAATAGTCCTATGGGCTCCTGAAAGGTGTTTAAAAAGGTGATTTAGCAAGGAAGTGGTTGTGGAATTACAAGGAAGGGAAAATGTGGATTATCGACGGAATTAGAATGGGATATGAGGTGAAATATGATGTTGGACAGCAGGTTCAACAGCATTCGATGTTTGATCTGCTGGAGACAACAGTTGAACTTCGAAACGGCTTGGTATAGATGGCGAGGGAAATCCACCATTTATTCTCAGTTAAACTACCAACACCACTTGTAAAAGAAAGATGCTACAACACTGCGTAAACTAAGCTAAGTCTCAAAAACAATAAAATACATGTATAAACACTCTCATGATAGAAATGAACCTAAGCATAAATAAGGAAATAAGAAAAAAAAAAACAAAAAAATAAAAATAAAAAGTTTATCACTTGCTATCAAGATATATGACGTCCTGGTCAATTCCCTCTCCTGTGATCACGGGAGTTTCACAGACCGCAAAAGATCTGTTTCGCATCAATGGATCAAATTCATATTGGAAGATATAAAACTAAAATGAATAAAACTTTAAAAAATATAATATGACAATAAACTAGCCTTCAGTAGGGCACACAATCAAATACAATATACTTGTACTAAATCTTTTGAGGTTGATAGGCACTTTATAAAAGAAAATTTGAAATGCGGGTTGGTTTGTACTTCATGTGCCTCTAAAAAATCAACTGAACAACAAATTCACTAAAAGACTCTGCAGCTCCACATTCAAAACTTTTAGCAAACTTAAAATGTTTTATATCTACCATCCAATTTGAGGTGTTAAATTCACGTCTCTCTTTTGCAGTAGGGTCCACTCTTTAGAACACACATACCTAGTCAAAATAAATAATCTTTAGAACACACATACCAAGTATCCTCACCATAATGTTCTCATCTTAACTATCTGAAGCCTCCAATTCTTTAAAAAGCCCTAGATGTCAAGAGGGTCTCTTTTGCTTTGGAACCCCAGCAGAGACCTAAAAGCTGCCTGGTGGTAACCACTCTAAGAAGAAATATGATACCGATGCTCAAATAAAAAACCCCGAGACCAATCTCTTGTTAGGATTGTCTTATCATTATTTTTAATAAGTACCTCTAGAGCGCTTCCAATTCTTCAAGAAACTAGCAATTGAGAGTTTAGATTGCCTGAAATTCAAAACCTTCAAATTCGCTTGTTGCATTTCACCTAAGGAAGGATTTTACGAATCCTTACTTAAAAATCATTTATGAGAAAAGACCGCATATTCCTGGTTCATATCCCACAAAATTTTGATGTAGACATCTTTAAATAAAATGTATGTGACTATATGCCAAGATGAAAACTCATTTATAAATTGTAAAAAGACAAATACTTGGGATATAACACATTATGATATTTTGATTTTCTTTTCATGATATGATCGTCTTAACCTAGATATCAATCACATTTAATATGAAAATAGAAAACGCAGTCTTCTTGTTGAAGCATTTAAAACATCTAATCGTAAATGTTTTTTTTTAACATGTTCTTATTTTATCATGTTATCCTGACAACATATTATGATATCCTGAGTCAATTATTTCTTCTGATATCACGTCTTTATTTACAAATCTAGAAGTAATAAATCTAAATTGTCCAATCTTTTGATTTATAAATAAAGAATATTGGCCCCTAATAGAGTCAAATATAACGTATCATAACCTAATTTCTAATGGGATAACATCTCTAATTGCTTTGATGACTTTAGTATTCTTCTCAATTCTCCGTGCAAATAAGAGCAACTTATAACTCACCACTTGAACCTTTAAATTTCAACTGCAGGAAACAATACTGGACGTTCGCTTCTAATTGAGGATGGAGCACTCCCCTGGATAGTAAAAAATGCCAACAATGAAGCCGCTCCAATCAGGCGCCACATTGAGCTTGCCCTGTGCCACTTGGCACAACATGGTGCGTATCTACGCCTCTTCAGACTGTAAGGGGCTGTTTGGTAATGGTTTTTGCTAAATCCTGCATAGGCAAAATTGAGAAGAAAACTAAGAAGAACCATATTTATGGAATTCAGGATTTTAAAGTGTCATTTTTACTGTCTAGCAAAATTTAAGTGAAATCCCACTTAAATCCATCACCAGACAGCCCCTAAAAGAACATTATTGATTGTCATAAACTCATCATCACCAAGTATTTCATTCGTTATTATCTTTTCAGAAGTAAATGCCAAGGATATGATCACTGAAGGCGCCCTATGGGAGCTAGTTCGCATTTCAAGGGACTGCTCTCGGGAGGACATTAGGATGCTTGCTCGCAAAACTCTCACCGCCAGTCCCAAGTTTCAAGCCGAGCTACGACGATTACGCATCGAATGTTGATCGCTTCGTTGCATTTAAGCACGAAATCCATGCTTTTCCAGGAATCGCAGATGATCCAATCTCAAGTTTTGTTCAGAAAGCTTCCTGAAGTCAGGAGGAAAGATCAGAAGCAATTCTCTCATTATGAATGGAGTTTAGGAATTCCTCTCTTTCTTCATATTCCTTGACTTTATAATGCAAGCTATATGCAATTATTTGTATCAATTTTCGCCTTTTTGATCCTGATTAGTTCTTCCAGTTGAGCCATATTAGCTGCCCAGTTTTTGTATAAATTTGTATATGACAAGGGTTTAAGAGAAGAATGGTTTTAAAGCTTGATTGGAGAAGAAGAATATTTGTAGGATCATATAATTTCTATAATCTTGGAACCATATTAATTTTCTTCTGTTAGCCCCCTCAAAGTGTAAGTAAATGTTGGTTCTATGGCTGGTTCTGTTTTGTTCTCATTTTGCTTTTTTTTTTTTTAATTTAATTTTATATTTGAAAATTGTGTTTGGAGATTATATTTATTTATATTTTTAGCAATAAAAAACATAATAATATTTGTGGATAAAAATTATAAAATAGGAGAATGTATAATTAAATACAGCAATGTACTATATAAACTTTAACTAATCCTATCGAAATGATTGCTTAAGCGCGTTTTAATTAAAAACTAAATCCTGTGTTTAAAAGTTAATCATAGCTTAATATAGTTAATGAATCATTTGATTATTTTATGTTAAGTATTATGAATAAATGTAAGTAAATTTGTTGAACATTACTAATTCCTAATTTTTTAATCTGTATCGGCAAATGGTCAGCTATTAATTATTTTAGTTATTTTAATGATTGCAAAATTAAGTGTTCTAACAAAAATATTAATAGTACAAGTAAAATCATATTTAACATATAATTAACAAGTTATTTTCAAATGATTCTTCAAATCATTAGTATACTAAATAGTTATATTTAATTTATTAATAATAATAAAATCTTAATCAAATCAAATAAAGGTAATTAGTGTACAAATGTTATTAACAGTTAATTTCAAATATTTAAATGCATCAAACATTTCATTGAATGTATTCGCTTGGATTATTAAAATTTGTAAATAATAGAAATTATTTCTATAATAATTAATTAATTAGCTCACTGCCCAATAAATAATAATTAACTTAATTTGCCTCATTATTTATAGAGAAAATATTACATCAGAACTCCGCACACGTAGAGCTACGTGCGGAGTCCAACGAAATCACGCCACAAGGCGCGTGGCAAAAAAAAAAAATTTTGCCCGATAACGTAAAGAATATTCCTCCCATGTTATTCCTCATTATTCAGTTGTTATTGTGTGTTATTCATGAGTTATTGTGTTATTATAACACCATAAATATTTTTCATGACAGAATAACACCTGAATAACGAGGAATAACACGGGGGAATATTCCCTGCGTTACCAGAGAATTTTTTTTTTTTTTTTTTTTGGAACGCATCACGTGACGTGATTTCATTGGACTTCACACGTAGCTTTACATGCTAAGTCCCAAATGTAATATTTTCTCTTATTTATATTACTTAAAAATCATTCACTGCCCAATAATAGCATTACTCATACTTTGAAAACAAGCCAAAAGTGCTTCATTAAATAATATATTGATGTAAACCCTATAAAAAAAACTTATTTGCACACGCAAACCTATACTTTTTGTTTGTTTGCAAGTTTACCCTTTTCTTCATCCAGCAAAAAGGAAGAATCTTTGATCGTACTTTATTGCACTATAAGAAAATTATTTTGCATTTTTATGAATACAATTCAGAGGTCAAGAACAAGTCTTGTATCTGAAGCAAATTTTATGTAAATATATGAAGTCAAAATTTGTCCTAAGAAGTTGAAATTGAACATTAGAAGCCAAATGCGAGTTCGTGGTGGCCTAAAATCCTAATAATTAATTAATTAATTAGGGTCCCAATCGTCTAATTAATTAAGGGAGATTTACATGCAGGCCACACAGTTCTTATGTATTTACATAATATTTACATTCAAATAATTTTGATGGTATAAATTATGCATAAAAAAATAATGTTTACATTAATTAGCTTATTATTTTTATTATTATTGTGTGCTGTGAAACTTATGGCGGTAGAAGAATTATTTAATATTTAGTGTTGCAGGAGATTCATCACATACAAATAGATGAAAAGAGGAACACTAATTCTTTTTAAATCGGAAAAACCCACAAAAGAGAAATGTCATACTACAAGAAACATGTTAATTAGTGTCAGAATTTGCATCAGATCATATTTTGACGCAAACTTTGCATCAAATTTCTATTTGTTAATTGTCGAGCGCTGCTAACCGCGGAGAAATTGGACGCAATAATGAATTGTGTCGGTTTTGGCATCATTTTTTCGTCGGATATTCTTAGTAAGCATTGGAATTGTCGGACGCAAAGATTGCGGACGCAAATGCCCTAATATTCCTTACCAGTGTGACAGAGCCTCATTCGCTCCCTCAATCCTCCATCTCCTAGCTCTGGTATCTCCAGCGACTCCCGCATGTGTTTCCTCTCCACCTTGCTCTCCGAAGATTTCGAGCGACTCTAGTACAACTTCCACATTCCATTCACGGCTCCGGCAATATAAACTCATCTCCGAGCTTTAGTTGGAAAAAAGTTTTTGTTGTTTTCTCACCTTAAATGTTAACTATCTAATAACCTTATTAGAAAGAGTAGATGTTCTAGATATAACTTGTGTTAAGAAAGCTATAGGTAAATTGGATAAAAAATGATTTTAATCTGTTATAATAATGAAAAATATGACACCCAATAGGAAACAATGAAAAAAAAAAGATTCATGTATTCGACCCCACCAAATTTGTATGTTTATAATACGAGATTGTATGGTTTTTACGACTAATATCTAATTGTATTGATCAATTGAGATACATCTATGTTGTTGATAAATATGTGAAATGTGAGATCATGGATGTATAGCATGTTGTATCTAAGAATAAAATGACTCATTGAAGAGTTTTGCTTGTATTGAGGAATTCGTGCAGATAGTATCGCAACTGCCCACTTACCTTTCAGAATGCAAGTTTCGACGACCCTATGTGAAGCAAAAGAATAAAGAGTACTTGATGTTTGACAAAGTGAAGTTGGATATATACCATAGTGATTGAAATCTGATTATTAGTATTGGAATTCAGATGGTGAGCTTGAAATAACTGCTCAAAATATATGATCATACTTCCGCCTGATCAAGTTATGCCCTTCAAACATATCACAATTTTGGTGTATATGAGGACATGATTGACGATGCCAGCATAGCTCATATTGTTGGTAGTGTACCTCATGATGATCAAGAACCGAATAGTGAAGCACAACAATTCTATAACTTATTAAATGTTGCACAACAACATTTTTGGGAAGGATACAGAACGCATACAGAGTTATTGATCTCATTGAGAATGTTGAGTATCAAATTCGATTTTAACATGACCATGGAATGCTTTGATAAGGTAGCAACTTTATAAAGGAAGACAAACCCCGTAGAGAATTTAGTTCAAGAAGATTTGTATGTAACTAAAAGTTAGTGTCAAAGTTAGGGTTGTTATTTGAAAAGATAGATTATTATGTTAACGACTTCATATTACATTACAAGGGAAATGTGGTGGAACTGAAATGTAGATTTTGTGGTGTTGATAAGTTCAAACCAAGGGGGAGAAAGAGTAAAAATAATAATAATAAAATATTCCTCACAAATGTTAACGGCTGGATGGCCACGCCACTAGACAGAGCCCACGAAATGTTGCCATTTCGCCTATCACCGGGAGAGCTTAATCCTACGTGAAGAAATGTGACATCCAACGCCACATTATTGAGATTCTCTAAAATCCTTCGCGTTTTACTTCTTAGCTAACCCTAAGAATAGATTTTCCTAGGTGTTGTGGGTTCATTTACCCAAATGAGGTGAGTTGGTCGGCCAAGACTAGTCAGCATGGGCACACACCTTTGACTTGGTTGTTTATTTTCTAGATGAAACCCTCGGTTAGAAGCTTTTATTAGATACATTCCTAGTGAATCCGAGAGATTTCCTTGTGAACCCTTAGATCTACACCTAAGCAAGTTAGAATCTCAATTTCTCCTTACTTTAATGTTGCCAACTTTTTTTGGAGGGGTTGGGATATTCAGATTTTGTGAAATGAGAAAAGCTTTGTAGCTAACTCACTTTATTAAATCATGAGTTGAAGAATTGAAAAACTTTTAAGCTAGTCCATTCCTAATGTGGAAAATTTCCATTTGGAAATTCAAATGTGAAGTTCCCCACACGCCTCGTCAAATCTAGAGTTAGCTAAGCCGCATATCTATGTGCTAACCCTAAATGCCTATGTGAGATTACTTTGATCTGACTGGGCGCCTCAGCCTGGTCGACCCTTCCCTTTGGTCCAGTCTGCCACCTTAGCTCAACTGCGTTCGTTGGTTATGTTGTTCAGAGTTGACCACGCCAGTGAACCCGACAGGTTGAACATCCAATTTCACTTGCATAGTGTTTATTTTTCATGTTTTGCATTAGCACATTAACCATGTACACCCTTACTGTACACGTGTGGGCATATATCCTCATATGCCCATATCGAGTATTTGCGCCATCCATGGGCATGCTACTCCATATCTTTGCTTCGTGACATCTCTGTTTCATGGTGCCCCGCATCATTGATGTTTGCGCCTGCACTAGTGTAGTCTCACATGTCTGATTTGCATGTCCACAGTTCTACATATTTGAGTCTTACTTAGGTCGCTATTCTTACACACTTGCCTCAGACACCCATGTGTCTGTGTCAGGGATGACTTACGTATCAAGTCCTTTGGTGTGTAACTCTGACAAGAATTTCTCAACTTATTTCCTATGGCACCACATTGAATTGCCATATGATTTCACCCAGAGTCATTGCACCTAGTGCACACTCATATTCTTGGGTCACTGCCTCCATGACTTACTCATTCTTTAGGCCAATACCTCCACAACTCGCCCACCATTTCAGGTCACTACCTCCATGACACACCCACTATTCTGAGTTGCTACCTCTATGGTACACTCACCCTCACCACACTTGTGAATGACTTTTTGCATATGCATTGGTATGTGTGCATGGATAATGAGCTAAGCTCAATAGGCAAGTGACAATGTGTTGGTCGTGATGCCTTAACAAGTAGTACCTACATAGTTGATCTCGGTGAGCAGAGCAAGTTAAAGCATTATGACTGACATAAGTATGATACTGTCAATGATCCAAGGGATCTAACTTGTGTCACCTTGTATATTATGAGTGTGTCTTTAATGGACCTTATTTTAAAAATTATATATATATATATATATATATATATATATATATATATATACATACACATACATATTACATTTGCTATAATTTTAAAATTATGCATGTAGAAAACTAGGACATTCGTAAGGCCAACCTTCTTTAAAAATCCATCCTGAGTGACAATTTTTAGATCCATTAGATCTTTAGGACTAGGCCGGTGTGGCGACCCCATCAAAGTCATACGTACCCGGAGACTTACCGTGAGTACTTAGATGTTGGTTAGGACATAATCTCTTTAGACAATGTGTTAGGTTAGGACTAGGGTGTTAGGTAGTATTTTTGACGCCTATGGTTATTATTCTCTACAAGCTTGTTTGTTCTAGATCTCTTGATAAAAAGGTACAGCTCATTACATGTTGTGTGTTTTTTGGTTTTCCTGGTAACATTGTTGTCATGCAGGGCGAATCTTTTTTTTTCATCTGTACTTTCGGAGTCCTAGGAGTGTCAGTATTAGAAAAAAAGGTACAAGTATGGGTATTGAGGTGGCAGATGGGCGGAACCACGTAACGAAGACCGGGAGCTATTTTCTTGTGTCTCGTACCTTAATTATAAATCTCATTTATCTATAGAATTAGAACCATGCATGTACTTATGCAGAGTCATGCTACCTTTTTCTTTTTCTAGTATGTCTCCATCCTAATGGCACCGACCTTTTATTATTTCATATTTAGCTTGTTTATCTAGCTTTTCTAGCATATTTGCATGCTTAGATTATTTTTCTTGTTTATTTCTAGTATTTCTAGGATGCTGCGGAAAAATACAAATTAGGCTCTCTAGGACCGTAAAATTGTAAGTTGTTCTAAAAAAATCATATTCATAAAAGATTGAGATAATCTGAAATTTAAGATTAAAATTATCTAGAATTTTCAAAACCTGCTTTTACTTTCTTGCATGGACTTCAGGTCAGACTTTAAACTAGTTGCATAGCATGGCTCTCACCCAATTAATTAATAGGGTATCCACAATATATAAGGACCGCTCTAAATAACTACATCATTTGCAAGTTCTGATGAGAAGTCCCCGTACTTTTTCAATCTAACAAGCTCAGCATATATTTTTACATAGCTGGTTGTATAGGGTGCATAGGTTGTTAGAGGCTCCCCAGCCCAAATAGGGTGTAATTTTTTTTGTTGGGAGTTGTTTCAACATTGTAGTTGATCCTCTTCTTCTCTTCCTTTCCAACGGCATCCTCACCACTTCGGAGGGAATAAAGAGCTACACCTAGTAGACATAGGATAGATTTTTCTTCCTTTGACCTTAGGACAACTAAGGTCCTCGCGAACGACACAATTCATGAAATGCTGGTAAGGGATTTCTAGACGTGTAGAGTCGACTACCTTCAAATTCAGGTAGACTTAGGGCCCTAGTGGGTTGAAATGACGGGTCCATGTTACCATGACTCGGCTACCTCTACCTTCTAAAGATCACTCCTCCCTTCCATTGGCTGCCCCTGTTGAGCTCTGTCACTCCATTTGCCTTCATTGGTATCATCTCGACGGCCTGATTATCGATGAACCACCGCCTGTTTGAGATACGATAATTTGTCCTCTTCCCTTATGGGTCAAGTGTGTTTTGACGTATTGAGATTCCCCGTCAGGATGAGTTGGTCACTTCACATGCTCCTTATGTTGATGAGTCTGTTACACATGTGGGACAGTGAGAGACTCGCTCTCCGCCTCGTAGCTTACCGGGAGCTTTGAAAGTATCGAAGCATTTCCCTACAAAATAACTGCCCTTTGATAGCTCTGTGCTAGTCGTCGCTACTAATGTAAGCAAAACTCCTTTGGATTAGAAGTATTTTTGGGCAACCCTCGTGATATAATTAACTAAGTGAGATACGTCCCATTGGGAGCACTTTAAATCCCATAAAAGGAAAATACACATGAATCTCTAGTTGTGGGTAGTCTACGTAGGTATTCCTTCACAGATATTGGTCTAAAGTGCTTTCGCCCGATCTTGTTTGGGTAAACATACCTGACATATCCTTGCAAAGTTTATCACAGTAGACTCTCCACGTTCGTTCTCCTGTTTGTAATCTTTGTCGTATGTCCATCTTTTTCGGTTCATTTATTCTCATAATCATTCACATGCTCTAAAAGATAGACTTATTCGGAAAGAGAAGTATACAATGATGGACAAACTGGCTACTCCATTAAAAATAAAAAAAATGTATGAAAACAATTATCACTTAATTTGAAATAGAATGCAATTTTTTATTTTTTTATATTAATCAAACTTACATAATTTCTAGTTTGCTTATATCTTTTACTGGTTGTCGGAGCATCATCAATGGATCCAACACATTTTTTTTGGTTTGTGGCAAACATTGGCTTGTCGACATGTTCACCATCAACTGATTGAGAGCCATCCACTGCAGAAATGCATGTCTTAATTTATCGGCGCCTGTGTACGCAACAATGGCTCTCTTACCACTCTCGCTATGTCCATATAAGTAAAAAAATTAATTTTCTGCTTTTTTGTGGTTATTAATATTTAAAAAGACAATAATCTTTGAATTTAATTATATAGGAGGAGTACAATCAACTTACAGAGAGGTGGAGGGAGATGGCTAGACAGACCTAACAGCGGTGGTAGCCAGTTTGATTTTGAGCTATGGATGCAAGCGTCGTGGAAGACGATGGAGAGGGTGTACGTCCTAGGCGCTCCTATATTTTTGTGTGAGGACTTGGCTAGTTACATGCTCAGCATGACGAGCTTGTCAGGCGTGTCGGTGTCAATAATGAAGAGCTCCGACAGATGCGTGAAGACCAGCATATGGTTGCATATGGTCTAGCACACCTGACGAAGACTTTTGATCATCGGGGCAAGCGGCATATGGGGTTTATGTCATTATGTTTGTTGTAGACGAGGAGAAGAAGAACGAGGAGTAGGATTCAAAGTTTCATTATGTCTGATAATGTTCCCCCAACATTGGGGTTTATGTATTTTTCATTTATGTATATGTGAACATCCACTTTGTGCAGTAAAATTTGAATGTTTAGATCTGTATTTGTTTAATTAAGTTTGTTATCTTTTTTATAGATGTAATTTTTAGTTGTGATGATGGATAAGTAAATATGATGCTCATATTTGTTATGTTCAGGTATGTGAAAATCTAATTGTTGTTTTGCATTTTTTTTTTTTGTTTCTCACAAATTTGCATTGGAATAGCATCGGAAAGTTGGACACAATACTGTTTGATAGTGTTTGACGGTATGTCGACGCAAATTTGTGTCGAACATAGTGGATGCAAATTTTCGTCAACCTGTGAAGGATGCAAAAAGCAACGATATTATTGTTTCGGCCAAATATCCAATGAAACTTGGTAACGACGCTAGATACAAATGCTAACTCTGACAAAAAACGTTTGGCATAAAGTTCGACGCTAATACATTTAGCGACCCTGGCTTTAATGTCAATTTTTTTCTGACACTAAACAACTAAAACATTATAGGGCCACAATGCCTAGTCCACTCAAAGTAAATCACTATAAGTGGGTAGGTACAATGTGCATCATTCTCTCACAACTTGTATAATAAAGTTTCAAATTTACACCGAAAATTAAACTTGTCTTCTTACAATGTAAGAAAAATATAGGTGTTAGATACTACAGTCATGTTTGAGCTATGAAGATTGCAAGCAAGGGACGTCGGTGGCAGGTGGTCGCGGAGACCGACGGTGACGACCGATGGCGGTCAACATCGATTGTTGGCAACTGAGTCTGGCTGTTATTGTAAGGTTTATCTCCATAACAGACTCTAGAATTCCTATTCTTCTCCTCCTAAGGTGAAAATAGTGGGTTTATTAATGGCCTCTTAGGGAATGGTACTTTGGTATTTTGACGCATAACTTTTTGAACCACTTGACTGAACGGTTAGTGTTGATCTCCTTTGATTCTAGGCAACTTTTCAAAGGTTTAGATACTTTAATAATCTTGAAATTGAGCGATATCGGATTTGTTGCATTTCTCTCATCATGACACTCGGTTTGACTATAAATATGTCTAATTTAGAGTTCATTTGATCATTCAATTGACGATCCAAAGTCTCAAAATATGCTTCAATGATTTGATCCAGGCTTACATTTACCCGTATTTAACCAACTTTTATATCAACAGGGTTGTCTCATCGAGGCGGTGAGCTTGACTATAAACTATTTGAAATCGTGGCTCGAATGACCTTGAATTTGAATTTGTAGGATCATTTATCAAGAATGCACCCAGATTCATATTTGATAAAAAAAAATTTTGATAATACACATCAATTATGCTTATCATATCATTAAAAAAAAGGTAACGACATAAGTCACAACCCGGATATCTGGGCCCTAAATATTATCGAGTGCAATGCAATTAGTCTGAAATATTATTTTAGCAGGCTAAAATTATGTATAAATATATAAAACATTTTCTTCTGTTACCTTTAAGGAAAATTTATTTCCTTAATTATTATTATTATTATTATTATAAATTCCTTTTTGTATCTTGCGAACAAAGTTATATCTATGTCATCGTTATCAAGCTGATGTATATATTGACCATGTGTTTGTATTCTGCTTTTTATGTATTTTTATTGTTCGAAATTGACCAGTGTTCGAAATAGCTCGTGGACATTCTGTTCGTGGTTGACTCGAAAAAAAATGTTCATGCTCGTTTGCAGTGTTCGACTCAAATTGGTTCGTTTAAGAAAAATAGATGTATGATGCTTAATTTGAACCTGTACAATTTTCATGTAATAAAAAACACAAAATCACATGACTGCACGAGTTGTGATGATCTAAACTCAAATATTATATATATATATATATATAAATATTATATACATATATATTCTTATTTTGAGCTAAAATGAGTTTAATATAATCGAACAAATTGTTGTTCGTGTTGGACTCGGTTGCTTATTTAACGAATAATTGGAATATGAGCGACTTAACAAGTCAAATATGAGTTATTCTCGAACAATAAACAATTATTGACAGCTACTCACAAACAGACCTTTAATATTAAATAAATAAAAAAAAAAAGCACAAGAAAAGTTACATATGTCTATCATTAGCCTATCCGGCTATCCCTTTAGTACGTTCTTAGCAAGTCATATGAAAATCTTTACTTTTGTGCGAATATATGTCTACTAAAAAATAAAGTTTATTGTAATATTATTTAATACTATAATTTCGCTCTTCTATATATATATATAAAAATTTAAATGTTTCTATTTTTTAATAGAAAATTCAAATTCACAAAAAAATACCAATTATATTTATTGAAAAAAAAACTATATTCATTTTCTGATTAGATTTAATTTGAAATATACATTTATTATAAATTCTTGAAATCCCCTCAAAAAATCAATATAAGAATTTCATTTTCATAAATAAATAAATAAATAAATAAGCATCATCAATATTAATTAGGAAGTATATTTTTTATTTAAGACAATCAATGTCTTGAAAATCATTTTTATTATTCAGAACAAAGAACTATATATAATTAATTGTATTAGACTAGGGGTGTAAACGAATAGAGCTAGTGTTTATGTTTGAAATGTTCAAACACATCACTGTTCGTGTTTGGTTCGTTTAACAAACCGAACAAAAAATAATTGTTCGTGTTCGACTCGTTTGCTTATCAAACGAATCGAACCGAACACGGATGGTTCGCGAACAACGAGCTTTTTTGACAGTCCTAGCTTTGATAGCATACTTCCTCAAAATGAAACAAATTGAACAAGTATTTCGTGCACATCAGTTAATCCATACTTCTTCAAAATGAAGCAAAACCGAATAAGGCAATTAGGGTTTAATTTTCATACATAGGATAGTATATTAATTATAATATTATAATATTTATATTAATATAATTAATATTATAATAATATTATTATTATTATTAATTTATCATATATTATAATTTATAGAAGTTTAATAATTTAAAATATAATAAATTTTTATAATATATAATTATTTTTAAAATATTATAAATTTTTTATATACAATTATTTTAAATTATTTTATATTTCGAACAATAACGAACAGAACACGAACGAACACATATCACTGTTCGTGTTCAGTTCATTTAACAAACCGAACGAAAAAATTGTTCGTGTTCATCTTGTTTGCTTATCGAACAAATCGAACATGAACTACTTGGTGAACCGACCATGAACTGTTCGCGAACAACGAGCTTTTTTGACAGCCCTATATTAGACATGAAAAAAAAATCAATTTTAATAAAGAAAAATATATTCATTTCCCAAATAGCATAAATATAGGAGTTCATAATTTGATAACATAGCCAGTTTGCTCTCATTTTGATATCTAATAATAAATTAAATTATTAAATCTTATAGACCATATTTTTTTTAATTTAGAATTATTAATGAAAAATATTAGATAAGGATGCCCTAATCAGAATCATTAATCAAGATGAACTTATAAATTTTTATTTAATGTAAAATAAGCGTGTGTGAGGATAAGGGGGCGGTAGTGCGGTACAGTATGCACCGCACAGCTATGATATTTGAGAAACAATTTTTTATCTATTTTTTCAAGAAGATGTAGGGTTTGTTTGGGACAGCTGCAGCTTATTGAATAATCTGTTGATAAGCTAGGTGTGGTGGCTATTAAAAATTTTTATTTTTTTTGTAAAAGCCAGACCGCAGACAGAAAACTATCATCGCATCAAGATAGGTGCGGTGTGAAAAAGCTATTTTTAGCGCTTTGAAAACGCATAAACTGCCAAAAATGCGGTTTACAAAAGCAGAGCAAGTGTGTTTTAATACTACTGCATGCAAAATAAATTCTACTCAAACGGACCGTAATCCATAAAACTACAACTTTTCTACATCGAACGTATAGCTGTATCTTGCAGACAATTGCAATTTCTAAACATATATGAAGTATATTATAAGAATTAAAATCTTCAAATTAACCTTAACAAAATTTTGTTCAAAACATTATATCTCATTCAATTTTTCATATGGTGATTATAAGAAGGCTAATGTGTAAATATTTAGAAAAAAATAAACATTTATAATTCAAACTACACTTTACTAAAAAGTTATTAACTTTATAATCATCTTTAAAAATAAATTTAAAAAAAATGAGAAATTAAGAAGCTTAATAATTAATTAATTAATTAATTAATTAATTAATTAATTAATTAATGTATGATATTTTGGGCCAAATATAAAAATAATAATGTAATAAGAGTGGGAAGTGTTAACAGTTAGGCGCAGTACGCAGGGAAAGCAACGTGGACGTTGACGGGGAAGCAGAAGGCAGAAGGCAGAAGGCAGCAGGCAGCAGGCCAATGATTCTGCCCTTCCCCCGCTCGCCTCAGCTCCACGATACCCGACGAATGGATCGCTATCTCTCACATGGGAAACCCTCTCTGGTCGGCAGCTTCCATCTCACTATTCTATATATTTTTATATATTTATCAACACCACCACCCCCCCGCGATGCTCGCTGTCATGCATTATTATTTATTCATTTTCTATCTCTATCATTTTGAGCTGTTCATCCACTGCCCCCCCTCTCTTTCTATCTCTACTCTCTTTCTCTTTCTATGTCTAGAACTTCAACTCTTTGGACATGGATGTATTGGAGGGATGTGAGGGAGGACTTGCTCTTGAAAGCGAAAGGGTTTGATGCGATGCGCGCGATGTGCGCGACTCCGGGTGGGGCTGCAAATGAATCAATATGCTTTAGGGACGACTTTATTTTTGTCTCATGAGCTTGTTGTCGTTTGTTTATTCAATTTTTGATGATAAGTTACGAAGTTTGTTGAATATAATTTTGTTTGTTTGTTTGCAGCTTGCTTTTTTTTTTTTTAATGATCGTGAATATGCTTGGCGAGTTATATATATAATATAGTTGTTGTCATGCTAAAAATTTTGCGACTTTAGAGAGATAATATTACGCTTTAGTTTGTACGTCTATATAAGAATAGAATACTAAAAATAGAAACCACCAGAGTTTTTGATTAATTGAAATATCCAAAATCACACAGGATCAATTCTAATGACATGATTTACTATATAAGAAAAATTATAAAAGTATCCCTGTTCATATAATTGGAGAAGATGAAATTATAATGTCTGAAATATTTGTTTAATCATTTCTCATTGTTGTTGACATTGTTAGAGCAATAAATGATGGTTATGCCGTTCACTATACGGTGGTCTAGCCTTGAGAATTGGACCATGATGACTGAGAGACAATGGTTGAACCATCACATATATTTGAATAACAATGATCACGAGTTGCAAGTCAAATTACGATGGCTTGATGATCTCAATTGAAAAATTATTTGTCGAAAGTGATCTCTAATAATGGTCATCAACCTTTAACATTAAGACATAGAGTTAATCTTGATGCTCTCCCTAGATTCAATTAAAGCTGGTCTCAATAAATAATGAAGGCCTTTTTATAATTTTTTGAACTGACATTTAAGTAAAATTAGCCAAAATTTTTATACACGCAATCTAGAATTATTATTATTTTTTTATCGATTTTTTTAGCATTTAAGTTTCTTAATAGCTTTAGAATTAAAAGATCATAGACATGTTAAGTCTCTCTTATTGAGTTGCTAATTTTGATTAATTGTAAACATGAACGTAGGATTCAAGAATCATTCGGTCCTTCATTTAATATCATAAAATTTGTAAATATACTTGAAATACTTTATATGGGTTTATTTTAGTCAAATCAAATATATATTAGTGTTGTTGAATTTGTCTCATTAAAATATTTAGTTTGACTATAAGTTTATTGAAATTAGAGCTAAGATAACTAAGAAATCAAGCCTAAAGGTGTGTTTCTCGTATCAAAATTTAGGTTTGATAAATGGAAACATCTATATTAGTGATATAAAATTTTTAAAAGATTTCAAAAGAATGAAATGGTATTTTTACTTATTTTTGTTGCTTCATTGATAACATTCTCTTATTGAATCTATCGAAGTTAATGCAATCAACTGATTTAAATTTTCATATTTATTTGATACATATAAATGTAACAAACTTAACCTTGAATTGGCCAATCTATTAACAACTATAAAGTCAAATAGTAATAAATGATTGTATATTATGTCATATAGATTAACTTAGTGTATACTATCATGAACTGGATCAGTAAACACCATAGAGACTCTTATTATATTGTCACTAATGTTTTCTATTTTCTCCTTAAACCCCTCCAATAAATCATCATTGCCTTCAACTTTAAAATAAGGTTTGGCCTCTCTCCATTCATTGGATACTTATGCTTTGATTATGGATTTTCGTTTGGTGTTATGTTAGCTTACACTTTTTGGTAGCAAGCTCAAAACTTTTTTATTCTTTCAAAAAATAATATTCAATCTTTTCCACTTTCTACTTATTGAAGTAATCTTATTTTGGTGTTTTATGATAATATGACAAACAAATTGGAGCCATTTTGTATCTTTAATTTTTTTTAAAATCTTTTGGTAAAATGATTTTGTGACAGTCAATTGAAAGTTTTTTAAAAGACAAGCACGGATCTCTTAATTTTCTTTTTGAGTTTTTATGGGTGACTTGCTAAAATTTCTTATGGTCTATGTATATAACTACGTTTATATTCATAGCTTTAAATTTTTGTTGTCTACTTACGATAGGGATTAAAAAATATTTAATTTTTAATTAATCTTGTTAATTAAATTTGAACATTATTTTGGTATCTTTAAATCAATAATTTTTCTGATCAAGGTATTTATTTTACACTAGCTTCATTGATTGGTAAATCTCTAAGTGTTGATGTATTTTTTGATGCTTGATAAACTAGCTTTTGCTCAATAGCTTCTAGCTCTATCAGGATTGGTTTAAAAGTTTATGGGTGCATGTAAGGAATGGAGCTTAAAAATAGTGTTAAGCTTTACCGATTAATTATTTTATAATATGATTTTTGTTATGTGAATGAGCAATACATATAATATTACAATAATATACTCTATTAGTCATGATAATATCATAGAAATAATGAATCCATCATCAATAAATAAATTATTATTAGATTCTATCAAGTAAATATCCATCAATAAAATCCTTAGGAAACTGTCACAAGCTTTGATACAAAATTTATTGATCAATACTATGTTAATTTTTTATCAACGGAACTTCATAAGTTCTTTATGAAAAAATCATTCTCATTTATTCCAAATGCAACACTAATATTATATATTCATTTTTTTATGCGCTAGAATTTGAACTCAAGAAATTGTGATTGGAGACAAAGCACCCAACCACTTGGTCAAGTTGGCTACACACTCGTGTTATATTGTATATCCTAATCAATAATGTGATAGGAAAATTTTTTTTATATAAAATATGATATTAAATTTAAAAAAACAATTATATGAAGTGCATAAAAATTAAAATTGAATTGTGAGGAGGAATTTATCCCATAAATATAGTTCCTTTTAGAAGGAAATAATTTATTCCTCTTGCACATTAATTTTCACATCATCCATTAATAAATATTTAAATAACTAAAACTCTAAACAAACTCTCTCCCACCAAAAATAATAATAATAATAATAGTAATAAAATAAAATAAATAAATACAAAAAAAATTAGTACAATTGAAAGCAACTTTTTATATTTTTCTGAGAGACCTTCAGCAAAATTATGTCTTTTATTCAAATAAGTTGATGAATGAGTTAAACATGCAAAAAGAATGAACTCTTCGCTTTGAACAACAAATTTATCTCTTATGATATAAAATAATCAAAATCTCTTTGATTCTTTACCATAAATTAAAATCCAAGAAGTTTTAAGATTAGATTGACCCTAATATGTAACAAGCAGACTTAGTTCAACTCGAAATCAAATCTAATGACTTTGATGCACTCGTAAGTTATGGCTAGCTCAACTCAAACTTGATAACAAAAAATAAATTATAAATTTTAGAATTCAATTTGACTCGGTTCATTTCACACCTCAGCTTGTCGGTCTCATGGTGTCGTGTTCACGCTGCCCAACCTAGTTGTGATGAGAGGTTGAGGTGATTATGCAAATGGAAAGGGATTAAAAAAATGATTAAGGTGTAATCATGATGAGATGGGGGGTGGCTGATATCTATATATAATGATTTGACCCCTTAATTAATAATTAATATTTGAGGACTATGTCTAAGATATGTTTATATTATTTTGTGTCCTTTAGGTGGAGGATCAATAGGTACTTGGGATGGAGACAAGAAGGTGAAGCTTCCTCATAAGGACCCCATAGACTCATGGAATAATTATTGCATCAAAACCAAATTGATCCATTCAATTTGACTATGATTAAATTAATTTTGGCTTATTATGAGATTGATTTGAGCTTAATCCTATTCTTCGAGACATGAATTATTGGTTCTATAAATTCGTTCAAAATTTTATTATCTTTTTTTCTTAAATTTTGCGGATAAATCTATCATCAATTTTATCTTGTTGATCTAATTTAAATAATCTATTATTTTTTTTAAATAATTAATGTCCCCTTTTGTTTTTGTTTTTTTAAAATACATTTAATTTGTATTTTATTTATTTTTATATTATGTTTGCAACTTGCATGTATATTTTTTTCTAATTCAAATCAAGCAGCTATTCAGAGCTCGCTGTCACCGTCAATTGACCGCCGCATACCAGATTCAATACAAATAAACACGGCATATATTTATGACGTCAAATATATTGTTATTTCATATTAAAAATAATTTAAATCAAACTATAAACAAATACCAGTTTTTATGAAAAATTAAAAGGATAGAAATGTTTGCGAAGAGCAAGCAAATTAGATGAGGCTTTATAAGGATATATTTTTGGTAATGAATTGTAGTTTTGTTTTTGTAAAGTTATAAATCATAGTTAATAATACGGTAATGTTATAAAGTAAAATACTTAAATCCCAAAGTATAAACTACATAACAAAAAATTATGTGCTCAGGTACATTTCATATTTGAAAGTTTTCTAGACACGTTTGGAAGATCAAATGAATATCAATTTTGGCGAGTCGATCATCAAATCGAGCGTCTCAACAAGACGATTCTAACAAGCCCAAGATCGCTTAATTTTGATATTGTTAAGGAACTAAAATGTCCATCGAACGCCTTACCGATCAAGTGAAGCTCTCCTAGCCGTTTGAACAAAGTGGTTTATAATCCTACATTAATTGCACTCGAAACTTTATAATTAAAGCCCCACCCCTCTCATGAGATGGGAGGAGAGCTTGAGGCTTGAGAAAATGTTTGAAGTTTTGAGAAGGGGCTGAAGTCCAACACCACTCTTGTCACTATCAACCATTGTCGAGCGCAGTCATCATCGTCGACCACCGTCATCCATCGTCGACCGCCGTCTACTACTGTCGACCGCCTTCACCACCGCCAACCATCTTCAACCACCACTGATCACCGCGGATCACCGTTACCACAGCTGACAACAGACCGTTGTCGCAATCATCGATCGTCGTCGACCTCCGCTGACCTTAGTCTCCACTATCAACAATCGTCTCCACCGCCAACCTCTATCGACCACCGCCGACCACCATCTCCACCTTCAACTATTATCAACCACCGCCCACAGTCGTCGATCGTTATTAATCGCTTCCCGTTCCTAGCAACAAATTCATGCCCACATCAATGATGTAACTTGGGAAGCTTAGTAATCTTTTTCTCACTTGGGGGGCAAGTAGTTACAATTGTAATCATCTTTTTTATAGTTGAACCCTTCAGCTAGGCCAAACCCTATGTTTTTTCCCTAAATGAGTTTTCCATGTAAAAATTTTTGGTGTCATTACTAGTTTTCTCTCTTTTGGCTATGTGTTAAATCTTCGTACTATGCTAAGACTATAATTTGCTCTATATATATATATATATATATATATATATATATATATATATATATATATATATGAGATCGCGGCCCTAGCTCCTCGACCTGGTCCCGACCCGATTCCACGTTCGTGTTCCACGCCGACGCCCCTGTCAGTGTTGCAGCCAACGAAGCTTTCCGGTGGCCAAGCTGCTGCTCCTCCCCCTCTTCTTCCTCTCGTTTGAAGACATGGGGCGGACGGGCCATATCGGAGGCAAATGGGGCGGATGATTAGGTCTTCGACCATGGAGCTCCGCCATATAATCTACGTGGCTAGTGAAATCTTTTTTAACACACTCTCATCTTATTCTTACTACGGTTTAATATTGTTGTGGCTTCTCCTCCTGGATGTGTGATTCTCGCGAGTTAGGGTTTCTTTGCTCACGATTTAGAGTTTTTTCTCAACTACTGCCTTTATTTTTTGTTTTCATTGAGTCTGCTCCAGATTTGGGGATTTTCGCTCTCTGTAGCTGATTTTCGTGATTTTCGGATATGGCCCCTTCCTATGCAGCGACCGTCTATGGGGGTTCCACCTCTGGGGAAGATTTGGATTGGCTCCCGTCATCAGGGTTATTGGCAGGAGATTATGATGGAACCTCATCCTCCATATTGCCCTCACTATGGAATGTTTGTTCATAGCTCTCCATCCTATTATCGGTTGCATCCACATCTACAGCCCGTTGTAGCCCCACCTTCTGTTACTCAGCACATTCCTGCAAATGTTATACCCTTTTCATCATTGCCCGTGATACCTACTGCTGTGCCCATTGCAGATACGGTACAAAATGGTTTATCTACTGAGATAGTTTTTTAAAATGTTGGGTTGGTTGATAAGGGCCGTTTGTTGGGGGGTGCCAGATGGTTGCCCCTGGAAGGCAGGATGTGGTCACAACCTCTTCTTATTCTTGAGCGGACACACTATCTTGTCAGGCCCTAACTATCATGGAGGGTGCTCGGGTCCCCCTCCATGAGGTGACTGAAGACCGGGATGATGCTAACGTTCATGGCCAGATGACGAAACAAGTGTCTTCTAATGCTAATGAGGAAGTCTTAGAGCCAAACACAAACCATCTTACTGCTATTAATCATTTGGACGTACTTGGTGACTCCTTAATCATGGTAGAACTACCTGTTGAGAGTGCTGGAGATTCCCAAGTATTGGAAGAATATCCTTCACAAACACCGGAACACATTGTTGTGATTGTCTTTCCCTCTACTGATGCTCCACTATCTAATGATATCATAAACCAGACTTCAGAAGAAGAATGACAAGTCTAAACTTCTTGGCGGAGGAAGAAGGCTGGGAAGCATTATCCAGCTTAGAGAATTAATGGATAATGCCCTGGTTACTTCTGGGAATGGTACAACACTTCAGAATTTGTTATATGGATCCGCCACAAGAACTAAAGGAAGAGGCAAGCCTAAACTGCCTCGTCCATAGACACTTGTTATCTGCATGTTTGCATTTTTGCGGCTTTGGTTTCTTTTTGTTGGAGTATCACTGTTCTATGTCTCGTATGGGTTGGGCACCTCTATTGGGTCTTCTCATACAACTTTCTGTATCCTTTTTTATTTCAATATAATTAGCCTTAGGGTTTTTACAAATATATATGTATATATATGATTCACTGTTCATGCATCAAATTCAGTATTTTTGGATGTCAAAATACCCACAAGTTAAAGAATTCATTTGATATAAATACATTAATGTTATCTTATTATTGTATTAAATACAAATAAAAAAATATCACTCTCTTAAATAAAAATAGGAGCCACTCAGCAGGTCAGTCATATATCCATTAAATTATAACGAAGATACGTTTAAAAAGTAATGAATTTTATAATATCTTTTAAAAAGTCCTCAAAATTTCTAAATAATCGCAAACATTTCACTCAAGCTAAGTACTCATTGAGCCGTTGACCGCATTGACACCTGAACTTCTTAGACGACCAAAATAAGTAAACAATTTTACTTAAAAAAAATTACTATTTAAAATTGTCCCTAAACTTAAATAAGAGATTGCAGTACGGTTGAAAGGACAAAGACAAAGCTTCTTTAAGCAAGATAATGGCTGCTTTTTAATACTAATAATTAATAAAATAGGATCACAATAGGCAATTTCAAAAAGAGAAATAAAAAATAAATAGGGCAAGTTACAGGCACTGACTCCACCTATATCCTTGAAAAAAATACCCATGAGGTAGTCTCGATGAAAAGGTAGTAGTGCAAATTATTCTCACTAGAAAGTGATGTGTCATACATACGATATGATATCTCTTATATTTTGTATGTTATTTGTGCTATTTTTACACTTTTACAACGTATTTTAGTCTGTATTTATAGTCCACAGGTTGTCAGATAGCAAAAGGACGCCCATGTCTGGCGTCTAGTCTTTGGGCCTTAACGAATTCCCCATTTTGCCAAAGTACTAGAGGAGATGGAAGTAGGTGCTTGATCGTGGCCCCTTGGCGCCTGAACCACTTCGCATTTTGCTAAGATACATACAGAGCAATAAAAAACTAGGGGCCCATAACCAGCACCCTAATGCCCATTCTTAGCTCCCATACATCTAATCCAAACCTTTCCTCTGTATCAATAGATTGAGCCTATACGCTACCCCTTAGTGCCTAGGCGTGCCTGAAATTGACTTTTGAGTAGTTTTGACAAGTAAGACTTGAAATTTCGATAAATTTTCAAGGCAATAGGGCTCTCATTTACAACTTTGATTTCTCCTTTTTGTGTATGAGTGTTGTGTGACAAGAGCTCGTTTATGTGGAGAGAAATTATAAGCTTCTAAGTGTTCTAATCAAAAAAGAGAGGAGAGTCTAGTGTCTAGCAATTCTTGGGAAAAAATTATCTTCTATCGGGTTTTACCTTTCTATATATACTCTTATAGTAGTTCATATCTATTAAATCAAAGCGTGTTTTAGTTGTTTTTAATCATGCATGGTTAGTAAAGTTTTCTTTCTCCCTTGGATTGGTAATCTAGGAAACATTAGTAATAAACATATTATGTGATTTAAAAAATCTTGCTAAAAAATTTGTTGTCACACCCGCAATTACATAGATTCATTATTATATAATTTTATTTCATATTATTTATATATATATATATATATATATATATATATATATATATATATATATATATATATATATATATCAAAACAAAGACAAAAGAGACACTAGATAAGATAATATGCAGTCATTCAC
Source organism: Papilionanthe hookeriana x Papilionanthe teres (assembly GCA_022702705.1). NCBI lineage: Eukaryota > Viridiplantae > Streptophyta > Magnoliopsida > Asparagales > Orchidaceae > Papilionanthe > Papilionanthe hookeriana x Papilionanthe teres. The sequence continues at coordinate 80,890,423 of CM040424.1, read as the reverse complement.
TGCTCGTGAAGCAACCCAATGACCTCTTAGCCTCTGCAGTACATCTCGTTCTCCAGTTCAAATGGACAGAGAGAGTGTGGATTAGCTCAGCCATGCTACTCTGAACAACCAGTCCAGCCAGAACGTGCGACCTGTCAACCATCTCAGCAGACATGGTAAACGTCGTCCCCTCCCCGCTTCTTGTAAACCGGGCGCCACCGTGGTTCTTCTACTGCCCCCACCATCAAAGAGCCTCATTGTCCAGCGGATAAAACATCTTACTTCAACTTCTAGAGATGATTCAATCACTTAATTCAGATAAGTTGTTTATCTTGATAAGCTGTTGATCAGCAGCTGATCCAGCTGGCTGGTTATTTAGTCTATGCGTTTGAAATGCATCTGATTTGCAGCTGTTACTAGATAAATGATCATTCTACCTCTGAGTAAACATAATGTTGTTGTGTATATAATACGAAATAGTTTAAAAAAAGTGTTGATCTCAATTTAAAAACATTCTTCTCGTGGATATTAAGGGGGTTTAATTGGATTAATGCTAATCTAATTTTTAATGCATCTTATTAATTATTTATAAATTATCAAAATAAAATTCAAGATCATTGTTCACTGCCCTACCCTGGTTTTTGTTTTATCCTCTCCAACCCGCACGAATTAGCTAAAGACCCCACACTTCCCTGCTTCTTCTCGTGAAACCGAGCCGCATAGCCCGTTGTTTTCTTCCTCAATGGTTCTAGTAGGAGCGGAGAGGTCAATGAGAAGGATGGGAGTTTCGGAGTTTCAAAGGTCTCTCGCGAAACCGAGTCTCGATCCCGTCTTTTCCTTCCCAACTAGCTCTAATGTCGACTGTAGCGAATGTTTCGTTCACGAAGGCGTTGGTTTTGGGCGAAACCAACAGACTATCGAGCGCAAAGGGAGGGCAGTGAGGTAAAAGCTTGTGAGCGAATGCGGGCCGCGTGACCGATCCGCTGCCACATTTATTCATTAAACAAAAAACGTCATAAATGGAATTGAATGATCAACGTGCGAAACAAATATCTCGGCGGCATTTTTAAAACGCCGCCCACACAAATAAGTCGTCCCAAACGAACCCTCAATCACTTCAATAGATGGACTCGACTTAGGAAGAGATATTGAACAAAATCCCTATTCCGAGGATTTGTTTTTTATATTGAATGCCATATTTGGTTTGATACGAACTGATCAGTTTCATAGATCAAGTGCACATAAAGCTACCAGAGGGAGGCTGAGTCCTCACTTAAAATATATGGGTTGTTGGTATACGGTGGCCATGAAGTCTGCTATAGTAAAATTATGCTGCCACACTTAAATTTTCTCCACCCGGGAAGAAAAAAGGGCTTAACTTGCACGGTCTTCCAAGATATTTAGCACAATATAAAATCTTTCAATGACAGAATTATCAAGTTTGATTATTTCCTTCATAAGCAAATTTTCAATTTCCCAAATTAAAATATTGTAAATCAAAGTTTCCATTCCTCCAGCCCATTGTGATTAGAGGTGACTTCATATTCATTCCAATGTTAAACTCTACACAAAGTCAAAATCATTAAATTTTAAATTTAATTAATTTTCAGTTGAACTCACAAATAAACATAAATGCTATATTTATGATATATTATTAGTTTATTAAATTTTTAGATCTTAGTTTGTATGTAGATTAATGAACTTAATGAAAGAGTTAGAAATGATGATGAGAACCCAAAAGTAGAGAAAAGATTTAGTCAAAGATAAATATTATACTATGTTTGAGGACCGATCGTTGTTTTGTAATGGCCCGCCTCCTATATTTATAAATGGGTTAATTCATAAGTTATGAGTGTTATAGAAATACAATTTTAACATAAAATCTACTGTAGTTTTCTCATTCAGAATGTTGAAAATAATAGAGAAGAGAAATGAAAGACGGTCAAGCACCATTCATTCTTCCAAAGTCATAGAGTTAGGCTTCTTGGGGATTCCTTCTAGTGGCAAATAATGTTTCTTTTGATATAGTAAATCTTATATTTGCATTTTCTAGAATACAAAATTTATACCATTGAACTTCTCTATTTTGTACTTTGCTTGATTGATTATTGCTCCCACTCGAATCAAAGATCTTTAGAAAATCCTATTCAAATACCACTTGCTATGGATATTCACTTTCTTAGAATTGCAAGAAAAATGTTGATTCGAAAGATCAGAAGCAAACAATTGAACATAAACACACAAACATGAAATGTAAGCAATAAAACACAGATTGAATATATATGGAAATGTTCATGAACAGGAAAAATCATGGAGCCAAATCACACAAGAAATTTACTATGAAATGAGAAGAAATGTATGAATTACACCACATTTAAACTCTCTATAATCCCAAAACTCACAAATGCTCCTTTGTAGATTGCTGAAGAGAAATTCGTAGAAAACCACTCAGTTCGCAGACACCACTTCACATTGTTCCCTTGCATCTCCCATAGCAAAGAAACCTGAGACTTGAAGTCTCAAACTTTATAAATTAGTTCAAGCTCTTGGAGGCCCCTCCTAGGCGTTGATTTTTCGAGCACTCGATTTTGGAAGCTGAAAACATGCATATGTGGGCACAAGAGCTTCTCACTGGGGCATCGGGTTGTCCACGACTCTTTCCATGGGCTCTTAGGCACCCCTCCTAGTGTTGGGTCCCGACTACCATGCACTAGAACGCCTCCTTGGGTGTTGAGGCGCAAGTTGCCAAGCATTAGGGTGTCTATCTCGGCATACTCCTTGTTAATCAGACGCCACATAACAATCAGTAAGACAAAAAAAAAAAGAAAAAAAAAACTCGGGTGGAAGTGGTAAGCCGCTCTGAGTTGGCTACTCATACTCATCTACTCATAATTGATAATCCATACTCAACAAATCGTACTCTGTAATTAATGTTTGATAGTTTGTCAACTTATGCTCGTCAGCTTGCCCATTCAGCAGGATAACCTAACTGGGCAACTATATATGCAAGTCAACTCAGATGTATACATATATAACTAGGGCTAACTGCATATGAACTGAGCCTAGCCGAGCAGGTGCCTATTTGAGCTCATGCTCGTTCATTTAATTCTTGTTTGACCTCAATTCATTTATGAATTATTGAGCTTATTAATGAGAAGCTTGTCTAGCAAAATAAACAAACTTCAATCAAGCCTTACTCGAGCATTAGTCAAGCTCTTACTCGAGCTTCATTGAAGCAACTTATTCGGAAAGATGAACGAGACATATGAAATAATGCTCGTTAATCCTTAAGCAAACATCTAAATGATATTATTTATGAAAACCAATTGTGTTCGAACTATGATCAAGTTTGTTCAAGATCTTTGATCGATATTATCTGTGAACATAAATGAACTAAAGAACAACTTGTTCATATAATAATTTAGTATTAATAAAAGTGTTTAGCCAGATTACCTTATTAAATGCTCGCTTCATTTGCATCCCCATACATTTTATATAATTATTTGAAAGATTTATAACTAATATCGGATCTAAATCAGAATTAAGTCGATTAATTTCAAGATTAGCGAATAGTAATCACTTGGTTGCGGGCCCCACCATGCAGCCGACAGGGGGCATCTCTCCTCCATGGATTCTCCGCAGCCGAAGAACTCCCCCTCTTAACCACCTCCTTAATTACCCAATAATTATCTCTTCGCCTCAAAGCTCGGAGAGTTAAATATGAGAGAGAGAGAGGGAGAGGGAGAGGGGGTCATGATGACCCGAAGTGGGGCCCGCAAGGGCATCGAGCATGGGCCTGCCTTCTGTCAGCGCACCGCACGCGTCACCCCACTCCTCCCCTCAAACCCCACCACCGCTTTACTGACTCCCCTCTTCCGCACCGGTCAATGTCTCCTCCTTCCCGCAATACGACAAAGTCCTCTCTCCCCCTTTCCCCCCCCCCCCCCTCTCTCTCTCTCTCTCATCTCAGCTGTAGAAAATACATCTGCGAATGATTGAGGAGATGATGACAGGCCCTTCTTCGAACATGTTTTCCTTCTCTATTTCAAGAGCTAATATTATATGCTGCATCAACAAATATGGATTGATAGTATTGAGAAATAGTATTTGAGATGATATTGTGATGATATTTATTTTAATATTTGAGACAGCTGCAATGTATATATCAAAAATATCAGGATGAATCTCAAAGAAAATAAACATCAAGTGGAAAGAGTTTTCTTTGGAGGTAATCAATCAACTGAGGATTCAAGGCCGATCAAGGAGCCACGTCTCCATACCCGGGATGAGTTTAAGCTCTATAGATGGTTTCCCATTCGGTAGCAGCAAGTCCAGTTGAAATTGAAGCGTGAATCATCTCGGTAGTGAGTCTTGTCGGATACACCGCATGGGCTACGTAAAGAGCCGCTTATGACCTTACAAGATTAAGAGATCTGGTCTAAATGACGAACCAACAAGGAAGGAGAGACACAAGCCATGTAGAACTCGAGCCGAAAGGAAAATGAGCCACGACCCATTATAAAAAACAGTCGGTTGATCACATTCGAACGATCAACCCCACGTCCAGGCCGAAATATCATCTCACATCCAACCGCTCTGCTCGACTTTGCCAAAAGACACCAAGCAAAATCATCATAGGCGCACACACCTCAATTGACCAAAGTGTACTCCAGAGAGCACATATGTCACTCGGCCGGTCGTCTCAGTCGGTTTACTTCAAGCCAGCCGACCAGCCATTTACCGTCAACCTTGAAATTCAAATTATATTACAAATATGACATAAAATCTATACATTCAATTAGAGCCTTAAAGAACGGTTTTCATAACCGTTCTCTCCTTTCTATAATTCTACAAAACACGCATCTACAAGTATAAGACAAAAATACAAGTGATATTTCCTTCGATCTTACTACAAATATCACAGATTTATTTTACTTTTTATTTCTTCTCTCCCTCAGTGGGCTCTAACTTTCGGAGAGTGATCCACAATGGACAAACTAGGATCCAATATGCAGCTATTTGAAGAAGCGGTTGTGAAGCTGCCGAAGAAGGAACTGTTGTTCAAAAAGTTTCAGTGGCTATTACAATTTTTCTTTTTTTGAAAAAACTGTACCATAATTTTCTAGCAATCATTACAGGTAATCAGGTCTGGTAAGAAAATACAGGTTTCAGTTGCAACATTTTGAGAAGCAAAATACATTTTTGCCAAACATAAAAAATTATGGTGCGGCGCTCCACCGTCACCCCAAACGTACTTTTAATATCATCCCAATATCATCAATCTTCATCTAATTCACATCAAGCTCATTCCTTTGTAACACATTTACTTTTCTCAGGCCAAGCCGAAAGCATGCTGACCATATAGCCGCTCGTGACGCAAATGGCATACGCCGCCGAGAAGCAAGGCCTAACCTGGCTAGATATGGATCCCTGGCATGTACTAACGACCAAAGCATCACCAAGTGTATATATATGTATATATATATATATATATATATATATATATATATATATATATATATATATATGTATATATATATATATATAAGCGCAAACTTCCATAGGGAGACTTTATTGGTCTTATTAAAAGCCATCTTTTGAGTTAAGCTTGCATGTGAAGTAATGAGCTTGTTGAGCTCTTATTGTGGATAAGGAGTAAGGAGTAAGGAGTACAGGTACAATGAATTATTTTGCCGTTAAACTAGGGCGTTGAAAGTGTTATTCGGCTTCGTTGATCGAGTAAATGAGCTCGTATTTTATTTATATATGTTTGGCTCGCTTATTTATGAAGCCGAGGAGTTCTTTATGAGCTAAAATCTCATACAAAGAGTAAGAAAATATATAGATGTCGCCTTTGTCATTCATGCAAGTTGTACAATAGATATTCTTCTAAACATATGAGCCATAAATTATTATATGTGAAGCTTAAATTATCAATGATGAAAAAATGATTCAATAATTAGGTCATGAATCATTTAAGAAATAGATTTATTTGTTATATAAATTAATAACAGAATTGTATATAATCTTCATGATATATATAGCAGTTAATTCACTTCACGAAAAATTCTCACTTGTACCGAAAATAATCATTGTTTCTAGACAACTACAGAAAATTAATATATATTTTATGCCTATCACTGAATTCATCGTCATTATGTTCATCATTTCAGTAATTTCTGTCTCGTTTTTTTTTTTTTTGTTTTTAACGGCTTTGTCTACAATTTCATAACTTGATTTAAGATTTAAGATATGTTTGAAGCAGCTGTAGTTGAAAAACAACCGTTTTAGAAGAAGTTGATGTTCAAAAGTTACGGTACTATTTTAAATTTATTTTAATTTTAATAAAATAAACTCGCAGCCACTACACTTTAATATGTTAAGTTAAAAAAATAAATTTCTACCACAAAAACTTCTAGAAAACAGCAAGAAAACAGTTTCCCAAACAGAGATGCGGTGGCGGTTTGAAATTAAAGAAGCCAAAAAACTGTCCCAAACGGACTAATTAGTTAAGTAAAATTTCAAACTTTAGCAATAGGAACTTTTAGTTTTGTCATGATTTACATAGAACGGTCACTTTCTTAAAAAAAGATTTTTTTAGGTTTAAATGTGTATTATTGAAAGTTATTTTATTTAGAAAAGTACATTTTTTTTAATATTAAACATAAGTTAACAAATTGTAAATTTGCATGTAGTGCATCAAAATCATCAAGAACTAAAGAAATAATAGAGGATAAACAATTCTCTAAAAGATGTATGGAGCTAAATTTGATCAATTTAGTTTTTGTAGCCATTGAATGTAATTTTATATGATTGTAATATAAGAGTTGACAATTCAGTTGTGTATTTCAATCATCTCAATGTATGTGTTTATAAACTCAAGATAATGAAGTTTAAATTAAAATATTCCCAACCAATTTGTAACATTTAACATTAATGTGCTATGAAGGATCCTCTCAACTTCAAGAAGCTACACTGGATCAAATATGCTATATAGGGTGAACATGATAGCCATTAGAAGGCAAATTGAATGTATTTCCCAAAAATTTTCCCTATCTAACAACGACAATCAATTAAGGTTCTTTTAATTTGGGAAGGTCTATTTTTATCAGTTCAAGTTTTCTTGGATAATTACATGTTAGATAAAGAGATTGAGAATACCCTTGAGGAATTTTGTTAGCATTTTTTGAGTTAGCACTAAATAAGATGATTTTTTTATAAGAGAGGGAGAATGACTCAAATGCTTCATAACTTACAATGAAAACATAAACAAACATATCAATAAGAGAGTGTGAGAGAGTGCATGACATTATGAATGATGAAATTAAAAATGTGTCTTATTGTTCATAAAATAAGGGCTATCCAAAGATGGAAATGAGCAATATAAGATTGGCTTTCAAGAAAAATGTGAAAGGCTATCCTTAGAGAAGATGAGCTTAGTTATATGATGTAATACAAGCCCATCAAAGTAATTGTATTTTTCTATGAATAATTTATTTCCCGTGAAATTATCATTTTGAAATTAAAAATTTTCATCTATTTATTCAAAAATTTATTATATTATGAATTTATTTCATACAAGTTATTAAAAAAAATATACACCTTTTCAAACATATTTTAAATTTATTCATATGCTAAATTTGTGTTAAAATTAGTAAATTAACTATTAGAACTAACACAAACATAACCATTCTATGGTGCTCTCATCCCATGCAAATTGGAAAGAGGCAAATCAAAGAATATTTTTTCCAACACATTATGAAAATTATATTAAGCATGATAATTTTTTCTTCGAATCCATGGGGCATGCTAGAGCATGAAGGAAAGAAGGTATTGAGCACATCTAACATTATTCAAAACTTTTTTTGGGCAACCTCATATGAAAGATGAAGAATTTAGTCCTACGCAAAGATTAATGAATTTTTTGGCTGAATTAAGAACATACAATCAAGCAAAAAATAATATTGAGTAATCACATGGACAATTTCAAAATTACTTTTTTGTAAACAAGCATATATGGGAAGCTTATTTTAGCCAACACAAAGAAAGTTGATGCATTTATTAACACATTCAAACTTTGACATTGGAGAAAAGAATTTAAGAAAATTATAAAATTTAGCCATGCATGCAAAAACTTAAGAAATTTGTCCAAACATAGGCAATTAAGCGGGGAAAAGGGTTAAATACATGTGGAAAAATTCAGAAAAATTCAAAATTTGATTATCATTAAAGGGATATGTCAAAGAACCTAGCAAAGAAAAGAAAACTATACGATGGAAATAACCTCGCCAATTTGTAAGAGGTGAGTGGTGGTAGAAGGATCAAATAACATTCTCAAGTGGAGCAAAATCCTAAGGAGGGATACCAGTTCTTATAAAAAAGTTTTACATTTATGAGCATATGGCCAATAGAATGATATAATATAAAATTACAGCTTTATTAACCCTTTTTTTAATGGTGACATGTGTTAATCACATTGTAATGTGGTAAATGGTGAAAAGAAAACTCATATGTTAATTGAATATAAAAGGGAATCTCATATTATTGTTGCATCTATGTTGGAAGAGTTTTATGGATGGTAGATTAGCATCTTAAATGTGGTGGTGTCTTGTTATGGCACATCTTTAATTCTCCAAGAAAAAAAATAATTCATTATCTTTAAGATATTAACTTAAAAATAGGGATCATATAGATAGTACTAAAAAGGATCCGAACAAAGAGGCTAGGGAGTGAGTTTCACTAAATTGATAGATCTAGTGTGAAAGAGCTAAAAAGGAACTTATCAAAGCTAAGAAGGAGCTCAATAAAATTAAAAAGATAATTATGTGACAGTAAGCATCAAGATGGTTAAGTTTTTAAGTGTTGAGAAATTAAAGGGTTGATAGGGGATGTTGGCATCACTTTTTGATGTCGTACGTGTGGAGTGTCCACTTAAATGATACGGGACTGTGTTCAGCCTCCCGTAGTACAATACCCATTCGGACCTCATAAGTTATTTTTAACATTGTATTATGTTTAGTCATCATGGTATATGTTTTTGGTAACTAATTTATTTTTACACAGATTCATTTCTCACAAGCTGCCCGTCACTTGCATCACAGAGATTATCAGAAGCAGGTACGATGGCCTTATTTATCGTGGAAGCAGATACCGGTAGCCACTCGGGACATTTGATTCAGGGAGTTTGAGGTAAGATCTTGTACTTTGGGTAAGATTTTTAAATTTGATTTATTTTTTTATACTAACACATGAATTATTTTTTTTTTTACATTGCAGAGATCCTTCACTAGCTCCCAGAGCACCATCAACAGATTTGTTAAACACGACAGCCACCGAGAGGGGCGAGCAGCCTACCTGGATTGGTGAGGGTCTTTAGGGTCAGTTGACCACAGCTTAGGCCTCTCCTGATTATGAGAAGAAGAGGCAGTTGAACCGGGTGAACCCCGCGACGAAGCGGGCCAGGGGAGCTGCGCTGCATATTGGCAGATCGATCCCCATGCAAAGCACTGGAGGAGGCTGGTAAGATTTTTGTTAGATAGTTAAACATTAATTCAAACTTTGGAGTAATGTTTTAATGATAACCATTTTTGTATGCTTCACAGGCCAAGGAGTTGAGTTGTGCTCTCTCCATTTCGGAGTTGCTTGTTCAAGCTCATCGATGCCCGGGGACTACGTAGTGGGTTTCAGAGCATTCCTGGTGGGTTGCTGTAATTTAAAAATCATAAATTAAAAGTTTACATTGATTCAAACTGTTTAAAGTGCAATTAGAAGCTGGTTTCGTCTTGCAGGAGGAGTTTGAGCAGCTCCAGGAGAGGCACTTTGCCACTAAGGCATAGATTGGCATTAACAGCTGTGTTAGTCAATCTACCACTGTGCATTTAGAGTACAAGCTTTGGACTAAGGCGGCAGGGAGGAAGAAGGGGAGGGTTTATGAACTTTGAGTGAAGGACATAGCCTTCGAGTCCAAGCTCTCCCGTGGTCCCGTTCCTATTTCCACGAGCTCCTCACAAGTAGACCACGAGACTCTTGCCAAGCAGATGGTTACAATAAATGAGGAGATTCTCCAGTTACAATAGCAAATGCTACAAGGCCGACATAGAGTCGAGAACTCTATAGCATGCATGTCAAAGATCTTAATAGATAGGCAAGGCAAGCAATCGATGACATCCGTGCAGGAGGAGGAGGAGGAGGATGATGGAGATAATGAGTAGTTTTTTTATGTTTTCTTTTATTTAAAATCATTATTTCAATTCTGGAAATTTTTAGATTAATTTTACTATTCTAATTTGTAACAATTTGTGACAATATATCCCTTTTTGTAATGATATTGTTTAGAAATTTGATCTATGTTATGGCTATGTTTAATGTGTTATGTGATGTGGAATGTATTTTTGTGCAAGTTATAAAAATGCAATTAACATTCTAAATTTTTTCTGTGTTATAGGTTCGATTCGGATTTGTGTCTGTTTCGAACGCAAAATCTGATGCTAAAACTTTAACAATATTTCATCATTCTACAATACTTTTCGACGCAAATTAGACGGTAAGCTGATGCTAATATTCATTGTCTAATATTTTCAGGCATAAATGTTGACGTACGTTACGTATAATTAAATTCACTACGTATACGACACAAAAATGACGTAAATAATTTGCATCATAATATTTCAATGTAAATCAGACAGAAATAAAATTACCGACCCCCAATATTACGTCGGAACAAACCATATGCAAATCCAACGTTAATCCTTAAATATCATCGGTTTTGCATCTGATTTGTGTATGATCTAGCTAACACTAATATTTTTAATTCATGTAGTGATAATAAACTCCACATATTCATAGGACCATAAACTAATTGATTCACCATCCAAAATATAGCATCCACTTTAATTACTTTTTTGAATGATGGAGTTCCAATGAAATAAGTTGATCCTAATATATTACTGCGCGCGCACACACACACACACATATATATATATATATATCTTTAAAAAGCCAGAAGGCATCTACATTGTTGAAACAGACGATACAAACGCTTTTAGTGAATAGGTGCAGACACAAAGGCAACCCACTTACTAGGTATACAACACACTCAAAAAAGGTGATAAAAAAGTACGAGTATACCTAAAAGAAATAATTAAAAACTCTTCAAAAGGCCAAATAAAATATACTACCGGCTTAAGCCCAAAATAACTCTTGATTATTAATCATGGTGGGTGGGTTTACCTCTCTCTCTCTCCCTAGTTCTAGGGAGGAAATCCAGCAAGGTACTATTATGTGGGCTTCCACTTAAGAGTATCAAATAGTCATCCTATGAGTGCCTGAGTTCTAGCATTCCTTTTCTTCTTTTTCTTAACTTTTTGGACCTTCCATTCATCTTCTAGTGTTTGTCCCATCTGAGCAATAAGTGGATCTTATCCATGTAGGGTAGGTTGCTTCTTAAGTTGCTGAGCGGTTTCATCATGTTGTACACGTTGACCTTGGCACTCCTCTAGTAGTTGAAAACTCTCCTCTCTCGTAATAGGTAGTTCCACCACAATTATGGAATCATCTACTACAGTCAAATAATTAGCAAAAATGTGAGAGCATATGCTTTGAAGAGCTTTCTCAGCGGCATTGGGAAGATCCTGTTGAACTGCTTGGTGAGGGACATACTAATGAGATATAGTATAGTTCAACATTTATGGGAGTTCATCAATTGCAATACCATTGTCCTCCACTTGGTTAGGGACATCACGATTATCACATACAAATGGCATGAACTCATCTTCTCTCAGGGAATCCTTGACAACAATCAATCTCTCAGTTTGTGCTTCACTAACACCAACAACTTCTATGATCTAAGCAACTCCTGGAGCACTGCAGGTGGAGGAGCTTGAGCACCCTCCGCTCTAGTTACATTCTAAGGGTCATCAGCAGTAGAAAATGAAGAGTTCAAATGCACAGAAATGTGAGATCGCAAATTGGGATGAAGCCTGAAGCATTTGGCAGGTGTGTTTCCAAACATTTTACAGTGATGACAGTAAAAAGGGTTTTTGTTATGTGACAATAGGCTACCAGTACCCATTATATGCAATACCAAGCCATATTTCTTCCACATCAGAGAGGGTGATATTCTTCTCAAAAAGAATTTTTGCAACAGAAGGCCTCGATAGGTTGAAGTTGGGTATGTCCAATTTCATAGGTCTCCCTAATGCCACTCCAATAGAGTTGAGGACTTGGTGGTTAAAGTAGTGCACTTTTAGGCCAGGTAGTTTAAACCAAATTGGAACTATAAGGGGTTCTTGGTAGGGGTCAAATTCAGAAGACCGCTTAAGCAGTTTCATGGATTTACCATCAATTGTAATGTACTTCTTAGAAATGATTTTGGCATAGTTTTCTTCTTTAGAAAATTGTATCATCATATGTCTCTCATTAAAGAGACCGACCTTCCAAACTCCCAAAACTTTAAAATCTTCAAAAACCTTTCTAATAATTTCCATTTTTGGGTGTCCAAGTTAAAACTTCCAAACAAGAGTAAATTTACACTTTTCGGTCAGGTTGGAGATTTCCACATCAAAGAAAATTAGAGCAAGTTTGCCACTTTTCCTAATAGGCTTCTTAACAAGGATACAATCCCCCTTTCCTTCAAGAGAGTCATGGAAAACTTGAGGAAAAACTAGACTATCCACAAATCCAACAGAGCCAATCCCCATACCAGCTATATCAACATAAGTAGTCTTCCCAACATCTGAAGCATTCAAGGTTTAAGAAGGAGCCGACACCATAGAATCAAATAGAGCAGTAACACACATCAGCAGGGGAGACAGACAAACTGAAACAGGTCACATAGGTGAATACGCGATGGAAAATAGACAGAAACCAGCGATCAAAGCACAAAACCTACCAACAGGCTTCAGATCTGAACGAAAACTAGAAAAAAAAAAACACGATTCCCCAACAAACTAGACTGTGGAGAGGCCAAAAACCTCCGCACCACAATCTCACGAGCATAGGAATCGGAATTGGTAAAACAAAGGAAAGGTAGGAGAGTCAAACGATATCACCAGAGCTAAAAACACCATAACCGAACCAGCAAGGTCGAAGCCTGCGAGATCACCGGAGTTGGATCTTACACAAATTATCATTAAGCAAATCGTCATCGCCGTGCCGAAAACCCTAACAGGTTGTTTGCCTTCTCATCTCGGTATATATGTATGTAACATTGAGCTAATAAGAGTCACAAAAAGTAATAATAATAGCACAATCATTATTAGAACACTGTTAAAATCAAGTGTATCTCTATATTATTTAATGATAAAGATAATACTTGATTTTAGTTCAAATGGAATAATAAGACTAATAATAATGATGATAAAAGAATAAATGAAAAAAAAACTTTTTGTTAACAAATACTAGCTTTTCATATTATCCTTAACATAATTAACTTAAGCTCTAACCATGCCTACAGTGGTCAATGCTTTTGTTCATACATAAGCATGTCTTCTTAGTAGGTTTCATATCAAAGTTAGAAATGATACATGGCTAGGCTTATATTAAAGCTTACTTCTTCATAGAAGAAGTTTCACATTAAATGATATTTGAGAGGATATCTTGCTTCTATATCCATTATCTTCTACTTACATGTAATCCAAAGTTGCAAAAAATATCTGGGTGGCCTAATTAACAGACAGATTATACTTTTTTAAAGACTCTTCCCCTTTCAAAACAGTTGTCATCCTCCAAGATTAACTGAACACTCAAATCTTTCAACCTTATTCCCGATTGATTGATAATCTATTTTCAAATCTGATGAGTCTAATACCCTGATTGATCAAAATTGCCCCTCCATTGTCCTTGAAGTTTATCAACATCAACTTATAAACCAAGTTAATAGAGTTAATTTTTTTTTTTCTACTAGAAATTGACTAAGATTTACCTAACATTATTTTAAATTCTTCTCTTATTGATAACATCACTGTGGAAGTTGTTATTTTGTCAACAAAGAACTCCTTCTAATCAGATTGATAATGCAAAATAAATATTCAAGCCTACTTTCTGTTAACTTATTTATATGATTATTTAGGTGTTAGTAACTTCAGCAACTTCATTTATCGTATCTAGTGATGATGCACTCTTAGAGAAAATTAAATTTTGTACATAATAAATTGTTGTGATATGTCTAGCTTCTTTATACTAAATCCTCATAGAAATCCCCATGTTAAATGTGCAACTATTAAGCCGGAAATTAAATTTTAAAACAAATGTTAATCAAAATATTTAGGTTAAAAATTAATATTAAAATATAATTAAGAGATTCACCCAAGAAAATAAATATCTAATTATTTCATATTAACATTTATTTTTAAATATTAGAGGGTGAACCAAAGAGTGGATCAAAATATGGCACCCAAATATATCATATATTATTTGATATATTTATACCGATATAATTTTCAAATATCTAATTTTTTAATACAAAATTGTTTTTATATCACACCTAAGGAATAGAGTGTACAAATGAGAGAGTGAATCGCGAATCCAAGGATTAGTGTTATCCTTTTTCCCCAAAGTGAACTCTTTACATTTTACTATTTCCGTGTTTATAACAAATAGTGGTTACGTTGTGCAATGTCAACAATATCCTTGAAATTCTCTATTATACCGACCGTTTGTTGTAGCCATCATTATTACTTTTACTATGGTTGAATCCTTTCCTATCGATTGAATCATCATTTCGCTGGCCCCTAGGCTAACGAGTCCTTCGTCTTCTTATTTCAGTTGGCTTTCCTGGTTCGGTTAACTGTAAAGCTTGATGTCGACTGGTAGTTATTTGCACTTACCAGGTTGATTCTTCAACATGTGTCCTGCCTAGAGTCATCAGATCAAGTTCAACATACTTTGATCACACAATAATGAGCTACCTTATCATGATAAAATCATAAATTTTACATTACCAATAAATTTTGGATCATTACATTTGTCAACTATCATATAAGATTAAACTAAGTCTTAAATATCTTATTGTTGAATCAAGATTTGTTCGTAAATCACATCTAAGGAATAAAGCGTAAAAAGGGAGAGAAGAGAGAGAGAGAGAGAGAAAGAGAGAGAGAGATGAGTGAACGGTAAATGTCGTATCAATCATGTTTTATTTTTAAAATGTTCTCCCTACTTATAGGGGAAATGGTACAATGTGATAATGTTACATGTTTGCACCTGCTTAATTTAAAGGGGTTGTAAAGGGTATTCTTGGTATTCTACATGTATGAACTTATTATCCGGCTACTCTTTGGGTGGCCGACTATGCTCAATTTAATTTGTCTCGGTCGTTTAAGATATTCTGCTCGGCTGGATGGGATAAGTTCAACCTGCTAAGTTTGATTAGTATGAGTCGATCGATTGATATAGTTTAGCCATCTATACCTGACACCTAATGAAGGGCTTCTCGATTTATGTGGGGTAGTAGGAGATGTCAAGGAACCATACCTTCCCTAGATCAAATCATTGTCATATCCTTCGGTCGCATTTCACCAATCTCATGGGCCCGTCAGTTTTAATCTCATTAGCATCGGCTCAGACAGCTTCACTCGGTCATAAAATTGTGCCTCATAATCTTTTGTCGGGCTCTCCTTCATCACTCCTTTCTTCTTAACTGTCAAATCTCGTCATAATCAGCGCCGACACATTTTTTATTTACACTTACAAAGATTTTATTGATTTAAATAAGCAAAAAACAATGACAATAAAATAAAAGCTCATTTATACAGCATAGAAAAAGCAGTTAACTTAATGCAAAGGACACTAATGAATGCTGCCATGCAAACAAATATTTGTTACTTTAGTAGAGACAAATTCATTGGATTATTCCGACTTTTCTACATTACAATCATTATTAAACTAAGTAATTAAGTCTGAACGTAGAGATTTTTAATGAGATCTCTTGCAGAAAATACAGAAATGTCTTCACTTGAAGCTAACAGTACATACAAAATAAGAATTATTCCAAAATTAGGTGGTTTGCATTATTTAATACCTCAAATTTCATAATAAAACAAAAATTTATCATTTAAATTAGAAAAGTTAAGAAAATAATTAACAATTTTTGTCCAAAAGTTAGAGGTCAACCTAGTAGTGGGATATGGATTATTATTATTACTTTTTTTTTTTGAGCAAATTTAATTGCAATTTATAGCAATAGGATCCAAATATTAAGAAATAAAACACAACTATTAATTCTAATCATAAATGATTAATTAAATTTTTTATGATTTTTTTTATTACATATAAACATAATTTATTTAAAAAGTTGAGGTATTTTTGCAAATAAAAAAAATATTTCAACAATATATAAGAATCTTCCAATAAGAACATCAACAACATGGGCAAATTTTTAGTGGGACACCAAGGGGTGAATCCCAACTAGCACAAGTAAAATAAATAATGAATTGGGAATCTTCAATCACATGAATCTACCAATAAATAAAGATAGCAAAGAGTACATAATGGATTTATAAAATAGATAAATTCTTAGTTATGAAGATGCGGTCCACACAGTGATAAAAGATGATTCATTTGTGAAATCAAGGTTAGAAAACTATTTTGAAAGACGAATTACCAAATCTTCAACCAATATGGATTTATTCAAAAAGTTTGTTGTATAATCCTCAATTTTTAAGAGTTTTAGAGAGTTTATTTTGAGTAAATGATATAGAGAATAAATCTAGCTGGTTGAAAAATGAATCTGAATGATTGAATGGGACTCTTAGTGTCCACAAAACTTCCTGCCATGGATAATTTCATTGAATCAAAAAAAATTGAAAATACATCACCAGGATAATTAGAGCCAGCCAACTTTTGCAAAATGATGAAGAAATATATTTAATTGGAGTAGAAAAGTATAGAAGGAGAATTATTAATGGCAAAATTTAATGGAGGAGAAAGCAACCATCACGGACATCTATGAAGGAACTGCGAGACAAGGATATCATATGGCAGATACCACCAGGATCAACCAAGTGTGGTCCTAAAGGGTTTCTCTTAGAAGACTGAATCGACCATTACGAATGTAAGAATTTATGAATTTATATTTAAATATTTATAATAATTTTTGTAAAAGTCACAATTTCAAACGCAAGTATATGTATCGTTTCAAGTAATACATTGCTCTATTGGAGTCCTGGTTATCGATCCCACAGGGAAGATTAAGTGAAAATGAATTTAAGAAATATATTAGATTTTCAAATTAAAAGTAATTATTATTTTTATTTCTTTTCAAAATTCAGATTTTTAAGTTTAATTAAATTTCTACTAAATACAAATAAGAAACAATAAAGTAAAATGTTAATGCAAGTGTAAATAAAACAACTTTCTCCTTTTTCAACTAATCCAAGATTTTTTAGAATAATTATCATTCGTTGAGAACTTAAAATTATGGTATTGCGTCAAATATAAGCATTTCTATTCTTTACCTTTACTCGATAGTATAAAGAACATTGGCTAATCTATAGATCGGTTCAGGATGTATTATTAGTATAATGGGTTAATCTAGGCTCACACTTCTAGATGTCCAAGAGTGGCTATGGTCGGCCCTACTAGTGACTCATTCCCTTTCTATAAACCAAATTATTAGAATTTAGTACGTCACTCTAAAAACTAATCGATTCTACGCCCAATAAACAATATCTCCCTATTTATTTGCACTTCACCTTGAATAACCCACATATAGCCTTCGATTACCTAAGGATTCATGTGATATCTACAAGTTAAGAACTCATCTCCGGATAGGTCTCAAAATTTTTCAACAGGTTTTAACAATTCAAATGGCCAGTTTAGAAAGTAAATTAAGATCAGGTATGAATATCATCACAATTTTTAAAAATTTTAAGTTAAGTTCTCTAACGAAATTAAATTATGTTATTATCTCTTCATAGTTGAAAGGAGAAAAAAAACTAACTACTCGGAACACATAAAATTCACGCAACAAAACATATTTATAAAACTTTGAACCAAGTTACAAATACTTATCTGGAATGTTCCTTCAATTGATCCGCTGACTCCTACTGACTCCAATTATATTGGCAAAACTTTAATGATTTCAATCATATCAAATTCATCAGTTTTATTGAATAATTTGAAATCATTATTAAAAATATTTTTTTAAATGTATAAAATGGTTAAACTAATCAAACAAATTGTAGTTCAAAATCATATATTAATATGAATAAACATTGCTTGCTTATCCAAAAATTAAAAACAATATATAAATTTAACTATCAAACTTCTAATTGAAAATAAGATTTAATAATTATTAGATAAAGCATTAACTATGAGATCTACTCATAGTATATATATATATATATATTCTTGCATCATGATATAACTCAAAATATAAACATCCCCATAGAATATAAATATAAATATAAATAAATGGTATACTAAACTAAGTTGACTTATTGTAAACTTTTAGTGTGGAAAAATCTCCACCCTAACATATCTAAGAAGATTTTTTTTGTAGTTGCCAAAGCAATAACTCTTGCAATGAAGCATGAATGAATAAAGACAAATAAATTATGAAGTACTTGATGCATATAATCATAAAGACTTTCAACTATCCTAATCTGTAGGCCACATACTACTCTATATACAACTGACACACTGCATCTCCTCTTTGTCAACATCAACCTCTCCCATTTCCTTTCTCTAAGTCCAACCTTGAGCCACTCTTCCCTCTCCCTCCAAAACCCTACCTCTACTAGCTCAGCCCTATCAAATATTCCACTGCATTATTATTATTATTATTATATTATTATTATTATTCTTATATAAATCATTAATTTTTTTAATATTCTAAGGAAAAAAACGAATTATAGATAAATAAAATAAATAATAAAAATATTGCAGTTCTGAAACTGTAGTTGCCAATGGCTGCAGCAAAGTTTTTTCTTCTTTTCAGCTCCATACTGGTACTTGCGTCGACCAATTCCTCGCCGATTCCTCGCGAGTACTGCTGACGTGTGCGCACTAAATAAGAGGCACCGTTCCACGCGGAGCGTAACCCGCCCAATGGGCGACCGGCTAACGTGGGCCCCACTAACCTTGCCGCCGATGCGGGCTCTGCGGCTTCGCGGTCCATAAGCCGTGGCCTCGGGGGGTGTTTCCCGCGGCGGAAACGTCACCTCGGACGTGGGCCGGGCCAGACCGGGCAGAAAAGTGGGGACATGGCTGCCGGTTCGATGCCGATGAAGTTCCACGTGTCATTAATTTAGTTTTTTGTGGGCCACGGTTCATTGATGGGCCCTTCCGAGATCCGAGCCCGCCCCCACTCCCAGGCCCTCGTCGCGCAGGAAATTGTATCGATGGGCGCGACCCGGCCAGCCCACATGCGCACCAGCAGCTGCTAATAAGCCTGAAGTGAATGACCTGAGGGTTTTCTGTTTACCACGAGAGTGCCACACGGATTGCAGTTAATATTTCAGCGCGTAGTGGTAAAAGGGTAATTAGAGGAAAGTAGGAGGTCATTTTCATTGGTCAACCACAAGACGGGCTTGTGGGCCATGCTGAAAGGACATGCCGGGCCGGGCTGTATGCTGTTGGAGCGAGCTGAAGACAATAACGCAGAGAAAAAAGCGGGGGGAGAACGTGCGGAAGATAAAAGCGTTGGATGAACTGAATGGTGGGGCCCACCATGGGCCCACACACCGCCCATGCGCACTCTGTCCGATTATTTGAACGGAGAACCTAAATCTCTCTCCCTCCTCTCTCTCTCTCTCTCTCTCTCTCTCTTCGCTTTCTCTTTACAATCCACAGCTCGATCCATTGACCTAACCCTCCCTTCTCTAACACCACACCAACGAAAGCCTTATAGCAAACAGAACCATCGGAAGAGAGCTCTCACCATGAAATGAGACGCACAAATTCTACATCAAAATCAGCTTTTTATCATTTCATGCTGATGAAGACAAGCTAACAACGCATCAGGAAGGCTTCAACATCTCAAAGTCGTCTCCTTTTTCCCAACTTTCTTCTCTCCCGCATCTGTAATTGGATCCTCTACATGGATCCGATCACTGCTTCGGCACACGGCCACCATCTCCCCCCAGCTTTCCACACCCGTGATTTCCACCACCAGCTCCACCACCTTTATCCCCAACTCCACCAACACCCCAAATCAGACGCCGATGATTTAATCCTCCGCGGTAAAAAGCGCGAGAACGCCGATGAAGATAGCTCCAACAACCACAGCGGCGGTGAGGGTAAGGAAATCGTGCAGGTAAACGGTAGCGACGGCGATATGATGCGCCGTCCTCGCGGTCGTCCTGCTGGATCTAAGAATAAACCGAAGCCGCCAATAATAATCACTCGTGACAGCGCCAACGCTCTCCGTTCCCACGTTATGGAAATCGCCGGCGGCTGTGATATAGTAGATAGCCTCGCATCGTTCGCCCGCCGCCGCCAACGAGGTGTTTGTGTTCTCAGCGGCAGCGGTACCGTTACTAACGTGACGCTCCGGCAACCCGGTTCGACTACTGCTGTTGTTACACTTCACGGCCGGTTCGAAATTCTATCGCTTTCGGGTTCGTTTCTACCGCCGCCTGCACCGCCGGCGGCGACTGGACTTACGGTTTATCTGGCGGGAGGGCAAGGGCAGGTGGTAGGGGGAAGTGTTGTGGGGGCTTTGATAGCTTCGGGGCCGGTGGTTATAATGGCGGCATCGTTTGGAAACGCGGCGTATGAAAGGCTACCGATTGAGGAAGAGGAAGGGATGGGAGTTGGAGGGGGGATGGGATCACCGGGGATGATGGGATCACCACCGACGTCTGGTGGGGGGCAGATGGGGGAGGGAGGGGGAGGACCGCAAGGCTTATTTCATGGGCTGCCGCCAAATCTATTGAACAATGTGCAGATGCCGGGGGATGCGTATGGGTGGGCTACCGGAGGAGGAAGGCCATCTTTCTGAAACAAAACTTCTTTTTTTTTTTAAATTTATTTTTCTCCTTCTTAATCTTCTCTTTGTTTTCTTTTCTGGGTTTGTTGGGTTCTTAATTTTCACTTCTTTTTAGCTTTGTTATTGTCCTCCTATTTTGTTGGTGAAAGTCAGTAGTAAAGATCGATGTCTGATTTAAGGAAGCTTGGTAATCAATGAGGCAGCTTAATTTGAGATGGCAGAGTTCATGAGAGATACATGAGAGAAGCTTCTTATTGCAGTAAGGGATGAGGAAATGGAGGAATTGTTGGGTCTTACTTCTTTTTCCTCTGGCTTTTTAGTTAATAATTCATTAGCTTTTACCCAAGTTCATCATCACCATCAGGCTGCACTTTGCTTTTTGGTCTCTGATATAACAGAAAGAGGAAGGCAACCTGGCTTGACAAAGGTAGAAGAAGCTAGTAAAGTGCTGCATGGAAGGCAGACAGAGAGAGAGAGAGATAAATAGAGAGTTGACTTAGATTGCTTGAGCTAGATCGAGCTGGTGACTTCTCTATCCCTCTCTTTCTGCTGCTGCTCTCAAGACTTTGAAGCAAAGGATAACAAAGAAAGAGGACAACATTAATGATCGATGCCTTCCATAATCGCTGCAAAGGTTAGATGTTCATCATCATCATTATCTCCCACGTACTTGCAGCGAACTATATGATCATAAAAACGTTAGCAATTAATGAGCTGTTTACGGGAATTTTCACCTTTTATCTGTATTAACAGGTTGTTATGCTTGCATTAGTGCTAATTATGTTAATGGAATTTGGTTTTTTGGTCTCTCGGTATTTGAGCGCGTTACCACAAAATATTGTTTTCATTTGTCATGATTTATAATGTTAGATCATATTTTTGGTCGAAAAGTTTAGATCTTGATACAAAATTAATAAGAAATGCAGACACTTTAGTTGTCTTCCTTTAAACAATTACATAAAATTTTGTATAAATTATAAGATATTTATGAATGTATTGTAGTTTATATATAAAACTTTTTAATAAAAAAATGTTTTTGATATATATATATATATAAAAAAGTTCCTTTTTTTTCTATTTTGGGGATTGGGCAACGACACCTGCATTCTTCAGTTCTTGTGTAGCTCTTTTTCGAGGCAAGATGTGCCATTTAAGAAGAAGAGAGGGGAAGAAACAGGTGAAGGGTATGGGACTTTACGGCCGTCACCTTCTGTTTGCAGATATAATTAAGGCAGCCATTCATGTCTATCTATGAGCTGTGAGAGAGAGAGAGGTGAATAAATTTTAGAGGATATTTCCTATACATGATCTGTAAAAATTTGGTATTATCAGTAATGGGTATCCATTAAAGACTTAAGTTTTCTCTATCTTAGACAGTATACAGTATGTTCTCTCTTATAGTAATTTTTAGTGCATAGGAGAGATTCATTTAAGAGTTTTGAGTATATGTTTATACATTTTTACTTAGTTTTTTTTTTTTTTTAATTAGGCTTTTTAATTTAGAGGATTTGAATCTTTACCCTCAGTTTTGGTTTTTTTTTTTTAATTATTATTCTTATTATATCTGTTAATTTATAAATTTATTTTTTTTTTTTTTTTTTTTTTTTGCATTGAATCATCATGAGGAATACTGTATTAAAGGCTTGGATGGGAAATAAAAATATTTAGAATTTTTTGAAGAAAACTAAGTAATAAATTTTGACACTTCAAAATGTCAAAAAATGAGATTAAGAAGAGGGGGCAAATATATTGGGTGGAATTGAGATGATATATAGATTATTTAGGGTTTTTGTATAATTTAGAATTTGAGACTTCTCTATATAAATATATGACTGACAATTATTTGTGTAACATTTTAATTTTTTTAATTTATGAAATTAACATTAATTAATTTTATTTATAATATAATATAGAAAATTTAGAAACACAACAAAAATTATAACTCCTATTTTTTTATTTACATTAAATTCTCCATGAGTTGAGTATGGCAACTTATATTTGGTTTACTATTTAATTAAATATTCTATAGGGTTATTGATATGTAAATAAGCTTTTTTTTTAATTACATAATTGTTATTTTTTTCTTAAAACTGATAAATGTTATTTAAATGAGAAATAAAATTATTAATGAATTTAAAATATATGCATATATATATATATATAAAGAAGAAGAAATAAATAAATAAATTATAGTATTTTTTCAGTTGTCAAATTTTCTCCTCAAATTATATTTTTGGGACGATTTTGGTTGTGATAATTTTCCAATAGTTTGGATAAGGATTTTAGCTGTATAAATTATTTAATGCTAACTTATAATGAATGCATGTGCCATCTCCTAATACATTAAAAACATCATCTTATAATTATTTGCATTTAAATCTCAGTTGACTACTTAATTAGAGTTAACTAACCACAATTACTACTAATGAAAAATATCAAATTCTATTTTAACCAAAATTCATTTCATTCAAACCATATGGCTTAATAACATACAAGAGTTAATGTTTAATGTCCACTTGTATGTTAATGTTTACAAGTACATTATTAAGAATGAGAAGTATAGAGATGAATTAATTTCAAGCCATGCGTACCTTTACCCTTTAAGAATTCAATCCTACTACGTGTTGCCCAACCAATTGTAATAAATATATGCCTCTTTCATTTGATGCTAACTGAGATTATTGTAGTTATTCATACAAAATGTGTATTACATCATATTGGTTGGAAATAAAATGAAGAATCTCATGGTGTCAGGTTTAAGTATTGGCAAAAATTTAACGTTCATACATTGATTTTCCTTTCTTTTGGATTATATATATGTCCTATGAACAAACAAAATATTCAATATGCGACCATGCAACCATCGTATGCTTCAGATAATGCTTATGAAGATGTGTATTATAATTGCCCTCCCAAATCTAAAACCAAGATATATAGCAATGATATATTGAACCACGTTACAAACCAAATAAAACAACTTCTATATATAACTTACATGAAGCAGTTGGCAATTGAAGTGTCTTCTAACATCAAAAACATATTTGAGCAGATGGCCTCATCTTCAAAGGAAATAATTTCTAATTATTTACTGTAAAATGAAAGAATCAATTGTTATACAATTGATGTGTTCGAGGTGGAAGTCTTGCTATTTAGGGAGATCAAGAAGAAATCATATGTTTTATAGAAGGAAATGTTAATCAGTTGTAAAGGCTTATAAAGAAAGGAAAACATACAATTACATAGGTGGTTTTTATAAAGTTTATATAAAATTGTCTGTTTTTTATGCCCATTTTTACTTTATAAAATAGGTGCCATTATGGTTGAATTAAAGCTTATTCATCTAGTTCCAAAATCTGAACCTTTATAAAAAATAGTTGAGTTATACTTGTGTTGATCAAAAGTTATGCATGACTTAAAACTGAATTGAAACCATAATTGATATGTTTTTTTTGCAAATCTCACCTGGGTCTCAAAAAACCATAATCAAATACAGGATTAATGCATGGCTTGTACTAAATATTTATTGTCTTGTTAAAGTTTACGATGCTGAAAGAATGTATAGCATTTGATTGTCATCACAAAATTCATCTTATTGAACACAATAATTTTGATATAAGTTTCAAATTTCAAAGCATTCGTGTATTTAAATTCAAAAGTATTAGAATTGTATCCAGAATCATTTGCACTTAATTTATTTTAACAACCTTAAAGTTTAAAAGAAAAAAAAAATACATATCAATGAGACAAACTTAACGATACCAAGAACATTTTGATATGAGTTTGAGTAGGCATAAATGAGACTTTAGGTTAAGAATTTCACAAGATCATTTAAAAGATCAAATGACAGTTTAATCTTATGTGCTTATTACCAAAATAAGTATCACAAAGAGATGAACCCAATGATATCAAGAACAGCTTCATCTAAATCCAAATGAACTTAAATTAATAAAGTACATAAATTAGAATTCATAATATTACTATTAAAGTGATCAAACATCCTTCCAACATTATGTGATTATAGACTAAATGAGAATTTTATTTGGAAAATATGATCATTTTTCATTTAATGTAGCGAATAAAAATTACAAAAAAGATGCTAAAAGATCATTTCAAAAAGACATCAGAACCCAAACTCAAGAAAATATGTGTGTGTGAATGTGAGTGTGTGTAACCAACATGAGAAAGTTCAGAAGTTTATTTAAGAAAACCAGATATCATCCAATCTTGCGTACTTATACTCTGAGGGGCGCTTGATTGCTAAAAATGAAATACAACATAAAAGGTTTGCAGAATACTATGATATATTATAATGTATTTTAAATACTTTCGAGGCTTTTGGTTCACCGTAAAATGTAAAGGTGTAACATACATAAGTCAAGCAAGATTTGTTTCAAAAAAAAAAAAAAGATTCAATATAATTATCAATTTTGACTATTACATAAAATTGCTAGCTACCCGTCAACACTCATTGTTGGTGCTTTAATTATTTAAGTATCATCAAACAAAAGAAAAAATAAAAAATATAAATAAATAAAATTAGATGTTGTTGTGGGCAACACTAATTCTGCTTAAAAGAGAGAATAATACAAACAAAATTGGGCTTTTGATTTTTGGGGTGTAGGTAGCACTGTCCATATTATTATCTTGATTATACATGCTAATTATAGAAATAGAATGACAATTTTAAGTTCATATATAAATAATATATATTTATATATGTATCTTTAACTTTAAAGACGCTTTTATAATATGAGATGCTAAAAAGAAACCCTAACATGGTGGAGCTAGGTCTACATACTCATCAAAATCAGGAATGCTACCAATTCACTGATAATGAATATTATACCATATATATTTATGTACAAATATACAAAATCTACTATTGGTGCCACTAATCTTCTGTAGAATGAGTATTTGCTTCTAAGAGATATAAAGAGCTTGATAATTGCTAGAGGGTGGTCCTCAAGTGCATCTTAGCAATCAAATGTTTTTAGTAAGGATTTATGAGTTATATATAATTAAGAAGATAGAGGCACAACAAATGACCGCAATAATTCAAGATGAAATAAAAGCAATACACTAGCAATAATAAAAGACTCAAAAACTTGTGCTCTACCTTCTTCTTATGGTATTCATTTAACTACTATATTTGGTTAAGTATAAAAGGGGAAAACAACTAAAAAATAAGAAGTGAAAAAGGAGAAAGATAAAAAAGAATGGTGTGATATTGAGAATATTTTTAGTGGTGACTTTAATGCTTCTCCTACTTCTATCAAAGAATCCAATCATCTATATATAGGTCATATACATAACTAACTATTGTAATCATTTTGATTGAAAGAGACTCCAAAATTTTGCTCATTTGAAATTTTTTACATAGATGTGTCGAATTTATAAGTCGTCTTGTGTTTTACAATCAGGTATATATTGTTCATTTGAAATTTCATAGCACAAAGAGCGAACACTTGTGAAGGCCCGTGTTAAGAAAGAATAAAAACCCCTTCAGACACGAAAAAATATTAGTTTCAGGCTCTGCATCTACGATTTTTCGGTGGCTGATAGGGGTGTAAACGAACCGAACACGAATGAACAGAGCTCGTGTTCATGTTCGATTCGTTTAAAATTAAGTGTGTTTGAAATAGGCTCGTGTTTGAAATTGATCGTGAAGCTATTGTCCGTGTTCGGTTTGATTTGTTTGAAATTAGTTTGAAATATTTAAAATACTTTAATTGTTCGAATTGTTTGAATTATTCAAATTATTTGAATTTTTTAAAATCTTTCGAATTTGTTTGTCTTGTTTGAATTTTTTTAATTGTTAAAATGATAATAAATTTTTAGATAAACTTTATAGGATTTAATTTTTTAAAATATGATAAATTTTTAGAATATATAATTATATTTAAAATATGATAAATTTATTATATATAATTATTTTAAATTTTTTTATATTTCGAACAACAACGATTCAAAACACGATCGAACACATGATTGTTCGTGTTTGGTTCGTTTATAAACCGAATGAAAAAAATTTGTTTTTGTTCGTCTCGTTTGCTTATCGAACGAATCGAACACGAACACTCTGGCTAGCCGAACACGAACTGTTTGCGAACATTTTTTTTTTGACAACCCTAGTGGCCGGATGCCACGTGACAAGTGAACCCCGCCACCAATAACATTGGCCAATGCCACTGTATCGTGACGGGACCAACTTACAATGTGACCTCCCGCCACTAAACTCTGTAAGTGCAAAGTCCGCACCTAATATTTTCTCTTCAAACACAAGCTGCCTCCATGATATTTGAGATTTCTCTAAAAAATAATAAAGTTTAATACTTTTTTATATAATTTAGATAATTTTATAATTTTATTTTTGAATATATTTTTTTATAAAATACTTCAAAAAAAAATTAAATATTTGATGATTTTACCGATCCTAAAATATTGTATTACAATATTCTTACGTCATTATTTTAGAGCTTGTTTCAGTTCATTTAAAATACATCATATATTCACGTGATTTTCTATTAACACATTTAACACTGTTTGTCGTTTACATTCTTATGTTGCCTGCTGGAAATTTCTGCATTCCGTTAGAGCCAAGTTTTGGGGCATTTACAAAAATACCACCCAGTTCCTATGTATTTACATATCTAACACCATAAATTTACCTTTACATTTTTTAAACCCAGATTTTTCTCATCAATATTATCATTTTAACTTTCACATAGTTAAATAGAACTTCATGCATAGGTAAGGTGAAATGAATGTAAAAAATAAAAAAGCAGGTTATCTTAAATAACAGATTTTCTTAAATTCAGATTTTCTTAAATAGCATAACAAATAGTTCAATTTTTAAATAAAAATATATGTTTTGAATCTTAAATCTCCATAAACAAAATAGCCAAACAAGTCCATCAAAAGAAGCAGAAATAGAACCAATTTTAGGGTCCGTTTGGGGCAACTTATTTGTACGGTGGCATTTTGAAAACGCACCTAACCTGTTCGAGTAAACTACATTTTGACAGTTTATGTGTTTTCAAATCACACCGCACACATCTAGGCGTGGTGGAAGCTTTCTGGCTGCGGTCTAGCTTTTCCAAAAAAAATAAAATTTTGTAATAGCCACCGCACCTACCTTATCAGCGGATTATTAATAAGTTTCAGCTGCCCTAAATAGGCTCTTATAAAACCAACAACAGATTTTTCAAGTACGAATATAACACAAAATAATAATAATAATAATAATAATAGAAAATTCAGTGGTCATTTCTCTTATTTTAAATAAAGAATACAAGTTCTTATAGCCTGCTAATAAGGACTAATCAGACATTAATGTAAGGCAATTGTTAAACAACCCTGTCAGCAGTTCAACAAAACCAACTGCAAAGAAACCCAGGATTCTGCTCTCTTCAATGCTCCTCTCACTATGGCTTCTCCTTCCAACTCTGGGAGCTTGGAAAATTTTATATTCATAGCTTTAAATACAAGCCTGCTTCAAGAGCAGTGATTAACACAAAAATACAGTAAATGTCTTTGATTTTGGCAGAAAAATTGTTTCTAAACAACCAATATGTCAAAGAAGAATGCATGATTGATACAATTTTCAAAGCATTTGGCTGATGGGTTGGATCAATAGTCATTGATTTGTACATTCAGGATTTGATTAGACTTTAGAATGGAAGAAAAAGGGGGATATTTGAGAATTATTGATTTGAGATTTTTTAACTTAGTTTTCTTTTTTTGCTCACAAAAATTTCCAGAATTCAAATAGAACCGTAGTAAATGTGAATGTAAAGAAGAAAATGTGAAAAATTAAGGCAATAAAAGGATAAAAATGATTAGATTTTAGAGATGATTGTAATAACATGTACTAAGTATGAGTTGGTGAACAGTAGAATTAAATGATTTTTGAATTGTACATACAACAAAATAGCAATAATATCGATATTAACGGCTAGAAATAATGTGAAATAATATATAAAAAATAAAAAATAGCTCTGCTACGCCCGGAAGAAATAAGCCGAGAATGGCGAGTCTTAAAGCCTACACAAAATAGAAGGGATAATAATAATTTGATGATAATTAATGGGCAGCAGAAAGAAGAAGCCATCTATACAAACAAATTCTTGTCTCCTTAAAAAAAAATAATAAATAATAATAAAATAAAATAAAATTTGTCTCCTTCAAATTAATGTCATTCTCATAAAACCCATGCTGAGTAAAAATCAGTTTAATACCCATGCTGAGTAAAAATCAGTTTAATCAAAAGGCACTCACCATTCATGGTTGCAATAAATCATCCATGGTATCAACATTCACAACTAATCATCCTCCAACAGGCTCCATATCATCCTGCGTGTAATACAATAAAGCTCATATCAGCTCAATCTTGGAAAATGTTCAATACTCCAAAAAAAATAAAGGAGCATTTGCATAAATACAACACAATTCTCATGATATTACATATCTAACACCTAAGCTTTAGTATTTGCATTCATAACACACAAATATTGACAACATATCAAAAATCACTTTTATTAACTTTTTAAAAGTCAAATGCCCCTTTCTACGTATAGATTCAGGGTACTAAGGTGTTACAAATTCTATATCAAACTTCAGATGTTAGATATGTAAAATCCATAAGAATTGTGTGGTACGCATGTAAACTTCCCAAAAATAAATTGAGTGTTTATCTACCAGAATAAAGATAGAAAAAGAAGGACCACAAGATAGATAAGCTTGATGAGACGACGCTTTTTCTCGTCGTTGAGCTGATTAAAGATCTCTGTTACGTCTACTAGATGCTTGCGCCGCTGGTATCTGAAAGTAAACAGCCATCATCTATATGAGATGAATTTTTATCATGTTAATACTAAGTCAGAGACTCCCAAGTCATCAATGAATTATGCATGCAGTATTTTTTTTATGGGGCACTTAACAAATATATATCTAACACCAAAGAAGTATTTTTGAGTGTTTTGAGAGAAAAAAGGTGCAAACAGTTTTTCTCAAAACACTCAAAACATGAGTGTTTATATTTTGATTTGAGAAGAAAATGGTGAAAACAGTTTTTCTCAAAACATTCAAAACATCTAAGAAGTATTTTTGAACATTTAAAAAAAATATATTTATTTAAAAAAAAAATAAAACGTTCAAATAACTGCACTAGACAAACATATTCTCAAAAAGAAAAGTAAGAATAAAAAATAAAATTGATCCCATATCTCTCTCTCTCTCTCTCTCTCTCTCTCTCTCTATCTATCTATCTATCTGTGTGTGTGTGTGTGTGTCTCTCTGTGTTTAATATGCTTAGAAGAATATATCAGCAGCATGAGCAATAGCTCGGTCATTCAAAACTCCATAAAAGCCATCAACTATGCTGACTAAGAAATATTCTTTTCTAAAATAATATAACAACGAGAGCAATAACAAAAATTCAAAACTGACAGGAATTGAAAAAAATTAGATAAATATATTTTAATTTCAAAATGTATACAATTTAACAAATCTAAGAAGTATCTGACGAAAAATACTTGAAATCAAATAACAAGAATTAATTACAAAATCATTACAACACTCCACAAATTGTAGAGTACGCAATAAGAATCTATTGAATCACTGAGGTGGCAATGAAAAAGGAATGGATGAGGACAAAAGTCCTAGTTCCCAGATTGAAGATGTTCGGGGTGGATTTTCAGCTTAGATAGTAGAGTTCCCATGTTAGTTGGAGGGCAAATTCCTTGGAGGAAATGTTGGCTGGAAAGAGAAGCTAGCTATGGGCAGATCCAAAGACTAAGTGATGCTGATATTTCACTCCCCCGCCAGCAAATGAATGGATGGCATCCATTACAAATTTGCTTCATGACTTTGTAAAGATGGTCTCTGATAATCATTTAATGAGAATGTCAGCAAATTTTCCACTTATAATTATAAATGAAGTACATATTCAACCACTGTCAAGCTTTTCCTTTGAAAAAAATATATATTAGCTTCAATATGCTTTACATGATTAAGTTGCGCAAGATTATATGAAACATTGATGATAAACTTTTTATCACAAATTCACAATAGAGTCTCATATGATTTTTTCATTCAACCTCTAAATAGTCCAAGATAATTTCTAACCATAGAAATTTGTAGATTCCTAATGACATATATCTAAATTTAACTTTTAAACAAAATCTTGTCATCATATTTTATTTTTAATTTCCCAAGTAACAATGTTACCTCCTAACAATATCCTTTATTTTTACTTCCACAAGTCACAAGGTTGCCTCCAAACAATATAAAATATCCTAAAGTTGACCTCCTGTCAACAATAAAACCAACACAATCCTCATTTATGTATTATGCTTCAATAACGAAATCCTATCCCCTTTTTGATGGAATTCCACTATTCTGTATTCTCTTCCAATATTCTTAAGAAGTGGTTCTTTAAAATTGTGCATGAATTAACTTAGAATATTGATAGCATGGATAATCATAGTTCTGATGCGATGGGTAGGAAAATCGTCCCACAAATCATAGATAGGAGATTTTCTACATTATTGTCTTATATAACATTTTAAAGTTTATGATTGAATTCCACGAAGCTCTCAATAGTTAAGCATACCGACCTACCTGCTCTGAAAGTGTACAGCATTAATGCCAACAAAGCACTTCAACGCTGCCAAAGTCTCTGACTTCAAATTAACACAGCAGTCTTTTCTTATAAACCTTCATTCATTCAAAATTCACTACATGTCATGCTAATGCCGTCAACATAAACTAGCAAACTTCCCTCAAAAACAATGTATGGTCTAATAATGTGTACCTCATGTTGAGTATTATCTTGGAGACCCTTTCGAATCACATCATTGTTTCAACCCATATAATGTCTTTTAACAAATGTATACTTTATTTTTATTTTTTATTTGAGTCAAATTCAAATTGGACTTTCATATACACTTTCTCCTATAGATCAACATAAAAAGACAATTTCACATTGAATTATTATATGTTCCAATCCATATTAGCTACAACAACAACAACAACAACAAAGCCTTAATCCCACTAAGTGGGGTCGGCTACATGAATCCTTTTTCTCCATTGCGTCCTATTTAGTGTCAAATTTTCGTTTAATTCTAATAAATTAAGATCATTTTTTATGCAATAAGCCCAAGTTTTCCTAGGACTGCCTCTGCCTTTCTTAACATAAGTTGTATTTAAAACATCTACTCTCCTAATCGGATCATCAGGTGGTCGACGTCTAATGTGACCAAACCATCTAAGGCGACTCTCTCTAATTTTATCCGTCACTGGTGCAACTCCAACCCTTTTACGGATATATTCATTTCGCATTTTGTCTCTAAGTGTAAAGCCACTCATCCACCTAATCATTCTCATCTCGGCAACACTTAACTTAACATTATGCTTCTCTTTTAAAGGCCAACATTCAGCACCATAGAGCATTGAAGGTCTCACCACCATCTTATAAAATTTTCCTTTCAGTCTAAGCGGTACTTTTCTATCACACAATAGGCCGGACGCATTCCTCCACTTCAACCAACCAACCTGAATTCTACTATTAACATCCCCATCTATATCACCATCGCTTTGAACAATGGACCCGAGATATCTAAATCGTTGCCGGTCCCAAGCCCGGATGTGAAAAGTGGAGGGTTGCGTTAGGTAGTCGACAGCCAGCGTAAAACTTGTCGAAAAAAAATCATGACATGAATCCAATCCATATTAACTACTTCAGATAAAAATAACTTGAAAGAGTTCATTTTAGCAACTGAAGCAAAGGTTTAAAGATAATCAATCCCATATATTTTAGAGTTCACTTTTTGGCAGTAAATAATAGAAACAAAATTGGATCGAAAAAGGCTGTAGTTATGGGAGATATAGGTGAAAGGAAGAGAATGCAATAATTAAGGTCATAAGATTATGGTAATGTAGTGATAAAGGCTGCATCTATGGGAATATGAAGAAAAAAAGCCTGAAGCCCTGATAAGAATTGGAAAGAATTGATTGAATGTATTTCACTCAAAATTCGTGAAATTTATACAGTAATAAGAAATATCTAATAGAAAAAAATATGAAATCAAGGAATAGAATCAATTACAAAGTAATTATAATAGCCCTTGAATTGATGAGTAGGTAATAAGAATCCCACTAATCAACAAGAAGGCAGCAGAAGACAAAGGGAAGATGGCAGAAGTCCTGGTGATGAAAAACCAACAGGTACTGGCTAGCTAAGATCTCACAGAGCTGGCTGAAGGAAAATCCCTTCACAGAAATTATGCTGGAATTTCTAAAAATACTTTGAAAAAACTTTCAATTTCTAGCAATACTGATGAAGTTGAAAACAAAGGAAAATGTGGCATATAAGTGATATCCTCAAACAAATCATATAAAATTAAAAGGCCATGTACATGCATACCACTCAATTCCTATGTATTTAGATATCTAACACCTAAACTTTCCATTTTACATTTAAACCACTCAAATCGTCTATATCACATCAAAGATACCACTATTTTGACTTCTAAAAAGTCAAATACACCTTGTCATGCATAGATAAAGTGGCATAAAAGTAAACATTGAAGTTTAGGTGTTGCATATGTAAATACATGGGAATTGAGTGGTATGTATGTAAATTTTCCAAAATTTAAAAACTGTAAACTTACAATCTCACATTGTAATAGAGCATTGGAGAAGCAAAAATAAACATCATCCAATGGCCCGATACCAGAAAGATCAAGCATAAGATTCCTTGCAGCACAAACTCTGGTAAAATCACTGCATTTATACTTGAAGATGAATCGTATGGGTTAATGTAATCAAACTCTAGATCCGCCAAAGACATTAGCTGCCAAAATAAAATGTATAGAAGAGAGAAAAAAAATTAACTAAATTAGTGCAATGCTGTAAGAAAATGAAGTAAAACGCAAAACAACCTCACTCCTAAATAGACCTGTAAACAGATGTAACACTCTTTCCCACTCAAGAAAATGCACTCAGCTTCATGACCAAGAAAGCGATGATAATGATGGATTGCAAACAGTTATCAATTCATTTCTTTGAGGGTTAAAGAAGTTTCCAATTGTTTGCATAAAAACAAATCTCAATGGCTTTTCCAGTTGCTTCGGATTTTCTAGACAAGCACAAATAGTCATACAAATACAACTACTTACACAAGTACATTTCCCTGGGATGATTGCATAAAGAAAGGAGTAAAGTGTCAAATAGCCCCTTGACTCTTTGCCAGGTGTCATATTAGTCGCAAAGTCAAAGTCTATAAAAGTGCTAATTTAATCCCCAATCCTTTATATTATGGGCTGAAATAGTCCCCACGAAAGAGTAACCCAGCCCAATTTAAAGGGTATGGGATTATTTTGGAATTTTTATATACATTGAGACTAAAATGGCCTATGTAATAGTCAAGGGACTACTTTGGCACTTTGCTCAAAAAGAAAGTAACTAGTCTTCTGAAACAAGAGAATTATGATAATTTGTCAAGTAAAGGTAGCACTTTTCTGCAGCAGAAGGTTAGGGATTATTTTCATTCTTTTCTCCTTTAGGTGAAAAGTACTTATTTTCCTTTTCGATCATTATTTAAGGGTGCAAAAGGGAAAATCAATTAAGTGCAAGACTATAGCTGCACTAGCCATTTGTGACGAATACTTTCCTACAATTTTCAAAGTGACTTTTAGTAGGTTTAGCGAGGATGATCCCTAGTGGAATGCCGAAAAGTTGTAAGCAAACGAAATCTTACTCCTTAAATTGATAACAAATAAAGCAAACATTAAAATACAAAATACTTCAAACTCACTTTCCACAAAGATACTTCAAGCTCACTTTCCACAAAGATACTTCAAGATCACTTTCCACCAAGATACTTGCTGGAAATTGCTCACTATGTTAGTCATGGCAAACGCCTGGAAAATATTGTAAAAGCATTGTGAAATATTAAAGGAAGATTTACTTACATACCACTCTATTCATATGTATTTACATATCTAGCAACTAAATTTTAATTTTGACATATATGCCACTTTACCTATGTATGAAAAGGTGTTTTCATCTTCTAAAAGTTAAAATAGGGGTAATTTTTATGTGATATAAAAATTTTGGGTGGTATAAATGTAAAAAATAAAGTTTAGGTGTTAGATATGTAAGTACATAGGAATTGGGTGGTATTTATGTAAACGCCCCAATATTAAATATCAGCTGTCATATCCAGTGTAGCTGGTGGCCCACTACCTGACATGTTGTGTTCAATACTGGTCACAAAAGCCAAAGTAGGCAATGTTTATATGGAAGAAAACAGGAGAAATGACAAATGATAGAAGAAATAGACCATCTCGACAATAATTTCTGTGATATCCACTCTCCATGTAACCATGCTCCAGCAACCTCATTGACCAAATATCAATAGTACTATTTTGACCTGGCCTAAACGTAATAGTTTGTGGATGTGTGGTGATGCACAAGTAGCATAGGACATTGATATTTCTCTAATTGAAAATATACAGAGAGCACCTTAGTTATTTCAGGTCTTGCTTTTTTTTCATGTATTGGGACTTGCTAGTCTTTATGTTATTTTAATGGGGTATCTTACGAATTAAGTTCATGTTATGATTAAAAAAATAGTTTAATGGTCGCTCTCTCTGCTTTCTATTCTGAATGGTGTATTCACCAATCTGGAGGATTATACGCATGAATTTAAAACATGTTAAATTTGGATGAGAAATTGATAACATATGTTGTTAGTGATTAGTTTATGTTTTGGTACGTCCTATTTTTTTAGATCAGAAAGAAGTACAGAAGTGGTTAGCAAAATGAGTACAGGATAAACAAAGAGATGAGAATATACAAACAGATACAGCTCAGCAGACAAAACCACCACAACCAACACAGCGTAAAGCAAGGAGACAAAGAAAAGTCCGTAAATGGTAGACCCCCGCAAAAATTTCCAGTTTATGCTCGAGGTAGTACTATCATAGCAGCAGTAGAATCCTCTTTACTCGAAAGAGATCAACTACTGCGTCTCTTAAAACAAAATTTATAAGCAGCTCAAGTAAGAATGAAGATTTTGGCTGATTAAAAAAGGAAGAGATGTCAAGTTCAATGAGGATGATTTGGTAATGGTACGAATAAGACCATATCGACAACATTCTTTCGCTATGAGATTGATACGCCTTGATACCAAAATCAGCAAACCAAACACAACGAAACAACAATACATAGGTGGAATAAACACAAGCAGGGTTGCTCTTACGAAAATTAAAAAAAAAACAAGCAAGATACAAGTTTGATCTACTTTTCGAAAAGTGGATCTTCTGTCCCACACCCTAGACGTCACTAGGAACACCACACGAAGGAACTAAACAGCTGCCAAACAAAAACAAGCATAAAAGTGAGCAAACCCTAGGTTCCCCCTCTAATAGAGTTCCATCGCAGCATTTCAAAAACTTTCATTCCTAACATTCCCTCCAAACTCCTTTAATTTCTCCACCTTCCATAGGTGATTCTGGCCCTAGTGGACCCCACCCCTTCCTTTCCCTCTTCTACAGCTCCCTCTGTCCGCTCCCCTTCTTCCCATCGCCAAGACCGGCCCGCCTGTGGGTCGGTTCCATTGGTTCCAGCCGGTCCGGGGTGAACCAGCGCATGCAAGGGCTGAAATGGTGTAACATCAATTCCCTCCTAAAAAAATACCTTGTCCTCAAGGTGGAAGGATGAAATTGCTTGTGGATCACCTCGTAAGACTCTCATGCTATCTGTTCGACAGTCCCTTCCATTTGACCAATGTCTTCTTTGCTCCCCCAACTCGGCGCACTCCTTCGATCTCTAACGGTTCCAAAATCACCTCCAAGTGTTTTTTCAATGTCGGCGGTAATGTAGGCGAGGGTGTATGATCTCCAATTACACGTCTCAACTGTAATACATGAAAGACTGGGTATAGAACGGATGATGGTGGTAACCTCAAACGGTAGGTACTGCCCTAATGTGTGTCATCACCTCATAAGGCCCAAAGTATCTAGGTCAGAATTTCTCCCTCCTCCTCCTAGCTAATGTCTTCTGTTGGTAGAGCCTCATCTTCAAGTAGACTATGTCCCCTGGTTCGAATTGCACCTCTCTTGAGTCCATCCGCTTTCCTTTTCGTGATTTGTTGAGCCCTCAGAAGATGCCTCTTGAGCTCTATTAGTATCATATTCCTCTCCTCCAAGTACTGATCAACACCGGATATTTGTGGTTCTATGCTCAAATGTATCAAGTGATGTGGATCCCGTCCATACAATATCTTGAAAAGAGTTGTATGTGTTGCAGTGTGGTACGAAAGTATTATACCAATATTCGGCCTATGCAATCCACTTAGCCCATAACTTATGTGTATCAGATACAAGACAATGCAAGTATGTCTCCGCACTCCTGTTGACAACCGCCGCCTGCCAATTGGTTTGGGGATGATATGCAGTGCTCCTCTTGAGGATTGTCCCTTGCAGCCTGAATAGCTCTTTCCAGAAGGGGCTGAGAAAAACCTTGTCCCCATTTAAAAAAATCAATTTTGGTACTTTGTGCAACCGGACCACTTCCCAGATACACACTGTCGCGACTGAGATCGCCGTGAAGGGATGTCGTAAGGGAATGAATATGCGCATACTTACTCAAGTGATCCACAAACACCATGATCACTGTGAATCCGTCTGATTGTGACAATCCCTCGACGAAATCCATCATTACTTCTTCCCAAACATTCTCTAGTAATATTAATGGTTGTAGTAACCCTCATGATGTTGTGGTCAAGTACTGGTGTCGCTGACATACATTGCATTTTTCCACCATATCCCCGACGTCTCTGCGCATCCCCACCAAATAAAGTTCTATCGCCAGACAACTGTAGGTCTTTTGCACCCCTGAATATCTACCGATCACACTGCCATGAAACAACTATAATAGTTTAGGAATATACTCTGATGAATTAGGTAGAATGAATCACCCTTGGTAGAGTAGCTACTGTCTCTTCAATGCATATTCTGGGTGACTGTTCGAATCCTGTAATAACTCGACTTTTATCTTCCTCAGCACCTCATCCCTTTCGCTATCCTGTCTTAAGGCTTCCCAATCTAGGACCAATGGTACTGATAAGACCATCAATTGAGGTTCCTCCACCTTTCTCGACAGCACATTAGCTGCCTTGTTCTCCAATACTGACCTATAGTAAATCTTGAAATCATATCCCAGTAGCTTAGAAAGCCATCTCTGATGCTTCTCAGCCACCATTCGCTACTCCATAAGATACTTTAAACTCCTCTGATCTGCCCTGACCAGGAAATATCGTCCCAACGGTAGGGCTGCCACTTTTGAATGGCCAAGACGATTGTCATCAATTCCAATTCAACACTGACTTTAGCCTCGCTTTGCCCATAAGAACTTGGCTGAAGTAGGCAATCATCCGCTAATCCGGCATGAGCACTACTCCCAATCCGTACTCTGACTCATCTGTCTCCACTATGAAGGGTTTACTGAAATATGAAAGTGCTAATACCGGGACGCTAGTCATGACCATCTTCAGATGTTCAAATGTTTATGTTGTTGCTTCCCCCCATTTGAAATTATCTTTCTTCAGTTGCTCCGTTGGTGGACATGTTATCGTGTCATATCCTCTCACGAACTTCCGGCAGTATTTGGTGAGACTCAGGAATCCTCTCAACTCCTTCAAACTCCTCAGTAAAGGCCACTCAACCATAGTCTTGATCTTGGACTGATCCACTGTCAGACACCACATATCTAAAGTACTCCACCTGCAACTGTGCAAACGAACATTTTTTCATACAACTAGTACTCATACAACTGAAGAAATTATCTTTCTTTAGTTACTCCGTTGGTGGACATGTTATCGTGTCATATTCTCTCTCGAACTTCCGGCAGTATTTGGTGAGACTCAGGAATCTTCTCAACTCCTTCAAAGTCCACAGTAAAAGCCAATCAACCATAGGCTTGATCTTGGACTAATCCACTGTCACCCCCGTTATGGACACCACATGCCCAAAGTACTCCACCTGCAACTGTGCAAACGAACATTTTTTCATACAACTAGTACTCCTTCAATGTCTCCAAGGCTGTCCTTAAGTGCCCCACATGCTCTTTCATGTACGGCTATAGATCAAAATGTCATCGAAGAAGACCAGGCAAATTTTTTGTATGCAAAGTTGAAACACCCTATTCATGAGGGACTGAAATGTCACCAGGGCTTTGGTGAGGCCAAACGGCATCACTAAGAACTCATAATATCCTTCATGTGTCATGAATGTTGTCTTGTGCATATCTGTTAGGTTTATCATGATCCGATGGTATACCAACTTAAGATCAATTTTTGAGAAAATGATAGCTTCATAAAGCTCATACAGTAACTCAACAATCACATGAATAGGCAACTTGTCTAACACAATCTCTTTGTTCAACGCCCGATAGTCCACGTAGTATCTCCACCTACCATCTTTGTTCTTCACCAACAGAACGAAACTCAAAAGATGACTCACACTATGCCTCATAATCCCGGCTTCAAGCATCTCTCAGATCAGCTTATCTATCTAATCTTTCTAAATCTGGGGGTAGCTATAAGGTCTGATGCTAATGGGAGAAAACACCCTCCTTCAATGTAATAGTGTGATTGTGCTCCCTTGGAGAAGGTAACCCGCTTGGCTACTGAAAGACATCTGTAAAATGTTGTAGGAGATGTTGGATCCCTTCCAAAAATCTACCAACTCTGAATCTCGAATCTCTTCTATGTTGTGCAACTCCAACAAGTAACTTAGTCTCGCTCCTCAAGTCGACTTAACTATGGCTTTTAGCGATACCATTGTTTTGCATAAGCTAGCATCTCCTATCAGCACCACCTTCCTACCCTCCACCTGGAACTCCATCGTCAAGGAATTCTAATCCACCTTCATCTCTCCCAATGTTCGCAGCCACTTCATCCCCAAAATCACACTTGGGCTGCCCAAATCTAAGGAAGTCTTCTACCATATGTAGGCCATCAGTACCAACCCCTTGCAAATTTACCGACTTTTTCACACCTTCTCTATCCCCATCATGACGTCAAAGCTCCCTGTAGTCGCCAACTTGAACCCTAGCTTCTCCACAACCTGTTTAGAGATAAAATTATGTGTGGCCCCGCTATCCACCAACCCCACCACCAGTTGTTCCCCAATCCATCCCCTCACCTTCATTGTATGATTCGGGGTAAATCCCACTATCGAATTAAGGGACACCTCCGCCGCATCCAAATGCAGATGCTTCTCCGCTGCTTCCTCTTCTGATTCCTCACTTTCTATCCTCCTGAAATAAAAGAACCTGAAGGGCGCGCTTCTTGCAACGATGTATCGGGACGTATTTCTCGTCACATCGGTAACACAATCCTTTGACTCTTTTGTCTTGCACTTCTGCATCTGTGAGACGCTTGAAATTACCCCTAGGCTGGGGTCCAATACTCTTATTATTCAACATTTCCTTTTGAA
Organism: Papilionanthe hookeriana x Papilionanthe teres; assembly: GCA_022702705.1. NCBI lineage: Eukaryota > Viridiplantae > Streptophyta > Magnoliopsida > Asparagales > Orchidaceae > Papilionanthe > Papilionanthe hookeriana x Papilionanthe teres. The sequence continues at coordinate 80,850,010 of CM040424.1, read as the reverse complement.
CCGACAACACCTGACTCCTCGGTGTCATGGTTGTCACGGTGCTCTTGTAGAATCCTCTGATGCTGCCGACTTTGTCGGTCTTCTTCACCTGTTTCATATCATCCATCATCTAAGGGAGTTTCATCATTTCCCTCAATCCTTGCAGTCTCAAGGAGTGGATGATTGCTCTATGTAGGGCTTTAGGCCTTTCAAGAAGTTATTTTCCAGTTCTGTTGCAGAAATTCCCCTCAACCTTCCTTACAAGAGCTCGAACTTCTCTCGATATTCCATAATTGTCCCCTCCTGAGTCAAAGCATAGAATTAATGTGTAGGTCTCCTTCTTGAATAGCTTGAAAAAGCTCCAACAAACAACCCTTAAACTCCTCCAATGAGTGCATCAGATACATTGCCTCTATCCACTGGAACCACGCCAAAGTCTTCCCATCCAAGCATAATCCCGCTGCCATGAGCTTCTCTTCCTCAGTCAACCTGTTGATTGCAAAGTACTGCTCCACCCGATACACCTATCCGCGTGCATCCTCCCCTACGACGATTGGCATCTTCAGTTTACGAACCCTTGCATCTCCACCCCAACTTCCTCTCCCTCCAGAATTTCCCCCTATGTATCCAAGGAGAAATTCCCTCCAGTGGTCATAGGCATATTCCACTCCCAATTCCTTCATACTCTTCTGTGCCCCTTCCAGCATCCCTTCTCTAATTTTTGGCCCATCCCCCTCCATCGGAAGTCTCCACTCCCCCTTCTCTCGAAGTCCCATGGAGACGCTCTTATAGGTAGATGATGTCTTCTTCATTGTTTTCACGCTCGATCTCCTTCCTTTTTACCTGACCAAGGATTCTCTGATCAACCATTGGTTAGAGTTTGTAACTAGAGCGGTCAGCACGGCCTTGGATTGCATCTGCATGAGCTTTTTAATCTTCTCAACATTTCTCCTATGCCTTCAAATCCATCATTCATTCGACTTTCAATAGAAAAAAAAAATGTCCTCTATAGTGGCGAACCTTTCTTCCATTCACGGTCGGATTTACTCTGCCTCTCCATCTAGCACATGAACTTTATTTGTTGTCATCCCACAAAGATCTATACTCTGATACAATCTGATACGCCTTGATTTCAAAATCAGTGAACCAAACAAAATGAAAAGACAATATATAGGTGGAAGCAACATAAAGAGGTGTTGATCTTACTAAAATCAAAGGAAAATAAGCAAAATACAAGTTTGATCTACTTTTCGATAGGTAGATCGTCTCTCCCACACCCTACACGTCACTAGGAATACCACACGAAGAATTAAAACGGCGGCCAAACAAAAGCAAGCATAAAAAAAGCAAAAACTAGTTTCCCACTCTAATAGAATCCCCTCGCGGCATTTCAAAAACTTTCCTTCCTAACTTTCCCTCCAAACTCATTTAATTCTCCTCCGTGCATAGGTGATTATGGCTTTAGTAGGCCCCACCCTTTCCTTTCCCTCATATGCGGCTCACTTCGTCCGCTCCCCTTCTTCCCGTCGCCAAGACAGGCTTGCTTGTGGGCTGCTTCCACTGCTTCCAGCCAGTCCAGGTTGGATCGAAGCGTGTAAGGGCTGAGAGAGCATAACAGAGATCAAACGAAAAACTTGCAAAAAAAATTTATGGTCCATTTTGAATCATTAAAGAAATTAGTCATGCAGCTTATAAAATAAATTTGCCACAAGAATGTCGTATTAATATAGTATTTCATATCTCAGCATTAAAGCTATTCGAGGGAGACAAAACAAGACAGTGTCCTTCTCTACCAAATTTTAGTTGGAACAATCAACCTTTGTTAGTTCCAAAAACTATTCTAGCTTCTAGAATATTCAAATATAGAGGTCAGAACCAACCTCAAGTGTTAGTGAAGTGGACAAACTCTATAGTTAAAGGTGCAACTTGGGAGATGTTTAACTCTTCGTGGAGAGCATATCCAACTCTCGACCTTAAGGATAAGGTTAAAGGTGAAGGGGGTATTTTTATTAGATCAGAAAGAAATATAGGAGCATGTAGCAAAATGGGTGCAGGATAAAAAAGAAGAGAAGAATATACAAACAGATCCCGCTCGGCAAACAGAACCACCGCAATCAAAACAGCGTAAAGCGTGTAGACAAAGAAGAGCCCCTAAATGAATGGAAAACAATAGAAAATAAAAAGAAAGCAAGCTACAAACAATTTTTCCCATCCTACTTGATTTTGTATTTCTTTCTTTTTTGCTTGCTTGGGATAAATGTTTATGTTAAGAAAAAAGCAAAAAATTAGTGAACCTGTAATAGATCCCATACTGTAACTATAAATACGAGTAAAAGGAAATGAAATAGGAGGAGAAATTTGCTTCATCTTTTTCATGCTAGTTTTGCTTTCATTTTGTGGATGAAAATGGGGAGCTTGAGGGAGTTTGATTTCCACGCAAAGGTAACCCTAGATGAGATGGAGTTGGAACCCACTAGAAAGTGTTCACTAGGAGATATCGATAAACGTATTTATTTACTAATGGGGAAAGGTCCAATTTCTAGCAGCTAAAAGTTGCAATAAGAGCCTACAAGAGATCATTCCATCCAAAGTTGAACCAACAAAATTCCCAACTTCATAAGCCTTTTTCTGCCCATGTTCGTCTACAAGTTATTTGCATTGTTCATTAGAAGAAGTAAGTGTGGGCTCCAAAAATTTGAACACCCCGGGCAATTATCGTTGAGAGAGCTTTTATTTGGTACTCTGGGTCAAATTTTTAGAAGGCGGATTGAATTGTAGATAAAACGCTACCCAAATATTTCATCCTAATTTTGTAAAAACTTTTTGACCTGGGGTTTGGGGTTTCCCAAAGGCGCAAACCCTTATGCTTAATTACCCTCGGGATAACAAGAGAGAACATTTGATTAAGGATAGTCATTTTGTGTTGAATATTAAACATATAGTAGCAATAGATCTAGGGTTTAAATTGTAAAATTTATCGCATTAAATTTAAAGCGAATGATGAGGGAAATGATGATGAACCCAATAAAGATCTCGTGGTTTCGTTCTCCCGGGTCGTCATGAAGTCTGATCAACTTAATCAGAGAAGATGGTCGACCCAACTTAATTGAAGAATCATTGTCAGCAACCCTGAATTGTTTCATCCAAGGGATCCTTGAAGATGTAGGTTGGATGTTTGTCTAAGAGAAAAAAAAATTTAACTCAACATTAGCTAGACAAGGAGGATTGGACGAGGTGATTTGAAATTATAATTTTTATTTGGACATTATTAAAACTGATTAGACTCGTGAGGATCAAACTGGTTCAATGGGACTTACAACCCCTTGCTCCATCGACAAAGCGGCTAGATTTAGAATGTGTATAGCTTGATTAGCTTGAATTTGATTTTTAAAACATAAGGGTTCTTTAACGTAAAATAATTGAAAACATTTTAAAAGAATTTGGCACTTTGCTCAAGATAAAAACTATTTGAGTTAAAATTAAACCTTAACCGGTGCAGCATTCTCAAATCATTTAAATTTAAACTCTAGTCAATTCAATGGAGTACATGCGGGTGTATTAATATTAATTTTCAGCTAACCCATGCAGCATTCTCAAACCAAGTATTTGGGCACTTTATATATTGGTTGGAGCCACATGTGGGTGTATAATTTTGAAGTTATTGATAAATTTCATTGTATTCTTACTATGTATTTTACATTAACCTTAACACTTTATGCCCTTTAAAATTTAACACGATGCTTGATGCATTTGCAAGCTCTAATTACACATATTTTAGGAAAAACACATGAGAGCTCGAAAATATTTTGAATGGCAAATGCAAACCTTTGTATTAATGAAATTCAGTGATCGTGCTTATTTCTTATTAAAATAAATGTACATAACTTAAAGGCACTCGCGCAGTCACTTGAAAAGATTGTAGTGCACTTGCACAAATCCCAAGGCATTGCATTTAAGTAAAAAACTACTTCAATGCTCATGAAATTCTTCAAAACTTAAAAGCAAGTGCTAATTTAATCTCAATGATGTGCAAAAAAATTATATTTTTTGACTTTTTTTTCAAAAGACCGCCTTCGGGCTACTTGTGAGTTCAAATTGTAAATCCGGTGGTGAAATTAGTGTATTAAGTCTTCATTTTAGCATTTAAAAATGGCATTTATATCTTAGTCTCAGCTCATATTCATATTTGAGTTAGTTTTAACAAATCCAAATGATACAAGCCCAAGAACCGTAAACTTGAATTATTCTATAATTTCAAAAGGCCAAGTTTGAGTCAATTTTCAAGCCTAAGAGCATAAGTTTGAAAAGCTTAAATTTAAATCATATCGCAATCCTAAGAGCCTGAGTTTGAGAAAACCCAAATTAGAATCAATTTTCAACCCTAAGAGTCAAAGTTTGGATTATTTTCCAATTTCAAAATGCAGGTTTGAATAATATTTTCAACCCTAGAAGCCTAAATTTGATTTAATATCTAATTATCACAAAACAATTTAAATATTTTTATAAATAGAAAAAAATAACATTTCAAATCATTAGAAAGTCCAAATTCACATTTTAAATAATTTGCAAGTCCAAATTCACAAAAAAATTTTTGCAACCTCTCGATGTCTACCTCTATTTGAAGGCACTGGGAGAATGTCAGTCTATCTAACTGTTTATAAGGCACGTTGGTCAATGTTGTGAGATATTGTGGTTGGGAAGCAAAGAATATATTTTAACCCAGTCTATAAGATACAACGGGACTTCAATTTACCTGCAAAAAATAAAACGCAAGCATGTATTTTTCCGAATAGGTACTTAACTTTCCATGAACGATACTTAATTTATTGGATAGGTACTCGGGCTGCCTAGGATGAATACCTAATTTTCCAAGCTTTTATAAAATTTTCCTAAACAAGTAAATATTATTTTCGATAACAACAAAAACAAGACTTTATCCCATTAAGTAGGGTCGGCTACATGAATCTTTTTTCTCTATTGAGTACTATTGAGTGTCATATTTTTATTTAATTCTAACAAATTAAAATCATTCTTTATACAATATATACAAGTCTTTTTAGGTCTACCTCTGTCTTTCTTAACACAAGTAGAATATAAACATCTACTCTCCTAACAAGATCATGAGATGGTCCATATTTAATGTAACCAAACCATCTTAGAAAACTCTCTAATATTTTTTTCCTAAACGATATTTAATTCCTAGAACAACTACTTGCATTTCCTCGAATAGGTATTTTTTTAAATTTCCTTCTACCCTTTTTTTATACCTTGGCATGCGAAGAGATGACGATGTTGACAAAGCGATCAGCGAAATCAACAGAATAAAATACAATATATCTTTTTGATATATTTTTATATATATATGTAAAATTATAAATATATTCATATAAACAAAAAGCAATTGTTTGGCCTCGAGTTGGGCAAACAAGTGAGTAGGACTGGGGTTGAGCTCGATCTAAAGGATTAAAACTGAGAGAGAGAGGCTCGGGAGTGAAGTGGGTTAACAAAGGGGGTGTTTTGTTTAGGGAAGAGATGAAGAATGCAACTCTGTTGTGTGAATGGTAGTGAAGCGAAGCGAGAGACTGGAGAGGCAAACGGCTGAGACGATCACGAGGAAGGAGTGATCGACAAGGCTCAATGTGAGCGTGCGACCAGTGAGGGTTTCAATGGGGTTGTGGTATCGTGCGAATAGAGAAGCGAAGATTTGGAGGCAGACGGGCTTCGACGGGCAATGTTGTTCGGACAAAAGAGGAATAGGAGTTTTGGAGGCCTTTGTTTGTTGTGATCTCGTCATTAGTCACGAGGAGGAGAGTTCTTGTTGCAAATAGGAAAGAATGTGAGTGCTTCTCTGTAGTACAAAATAAGAGAGGTAGAGGGAATTTTGCTTTGTTGTGGTGAAGGGAGCGAAGCCGGCGTGGAAGAGGGATGCTTGCAACTTGGTGTTGCGCGAGAATACAAGCGATAGAGAGTTTCCGGTTGGAGACAGAAAGGAAAAAGGCAATGGTTGTGAATGGATGTCCTACATGTCGGGGAGGAGCATACTACAGTTGAGACAGAAGCAAAGGTTTTAAGCAGAGAAGAAGAAGAGGTTTTTTCCTAGAATATGTTCAAACATGGATGTGGGAGAACTAGAGAGGGGAGCCTGTCAAGCGGCATTTTGTTTGGAACAGTAGATGGTGTCTCATGCAAACAATTATATGTTGAACTAAGATAGATTTCAATTCGTAATTGTTTCGATAATTCTAGAATAGATTGACACGTCAGCTTGGAACATGACGTCATAACCTGGCGCGACACCATGAAGACCATTATAAACATACAACCTTCCTAAAGAAAAGTTTGGCTACTATCAAAGCATCTCATGTTCTTTTATAGGTTATAAAATGAATAATTTTATTGAACTTATCCTCTGCAACCATAAGCAAATCAGCATACCATCTAGTGCAACGAAATCATAATACAAAATCAATGTTAAGATCTTCCCAAATAGAATGAGGAAACAATAGAAGGGTGTAAAGTTCAGTGTTTGGGTTGGTACATTTAAACAACAAAATAAGTTTGAAAACAACTTAATGAATGATTCTGATTCTACTAAGAACTAAATCCTTATGCATATACTCGAAAACTTCTGAAATCCAAAATGATAAAATAGTTAAAAATTTCATTTGATTAAAACCTTTAAATAAAGGTAATTTTCTTTTATTAGAAAATTTATAATATTTTAAATACATTTTCATTTAAAAAGTGGTCTCAGGAGCACCCTTCTAAAGTTTTGCATCAGTTAATGCATAACCATTTTCATTTTCATGCAAAATATAATACTGCCTCTAACTAGTACCATAAAAGAGTGAATCTTGATTGAATTAAATCTTTCTTTCATTTGATTTTCATTTAATTTATTTCAATTAATTTGATTATTCATTAATATTTTTAATATGAATACAATATACGAACTATGAAAAATGTAGAAAAATATGTAAATTTATATGTGATTATATTATATTTAACCATTCATTAAGATTATCAAGGGCTACAACGATTTAGACAGTTTAATTATGATTCTAATAAAATTAAAACATGCCTTTATACCTACAAATAATATAATTAGTACAAGCAAGATTACAATTATTCACCTTGCCTGTAATTGAATTTATTATATTTTCTTTCTTTAATCTGCTTCTTCTCCTCAATCTTGATTTAACCTTTGAAAATTTTGTCAAAACCTTTCATGAGCTTCTCTATTTCCTACTTTAATTATTTGTATCTCTAACATATTCAAATTTCCCGTCTTTAAATTTTTTATTTACAATTTAATAATGATTATATGATATATTGTGAAAGCGAAATTTTATAGTAACGTTTTCAATGGCTCGACTGTCAACATACATGCACCAGGTGCATCTTTTTTTGGAACAATCAATGCGAGTACCGAGCAGGACTTAGATTGCGTCGGATTAATTAATTTTGCAACAAATCATCTACAATTTCTTATAAGATCTGATGTTCTTTAGGATTCGTCCTGTAATGAGGTCGATTGGGTGAGTTAGATCCAAAAAACAAAGTCAATTTGATGTTGTGCGGCTTGCAAAGGTCTAACTTCAACGAGTATGTAAAGGAAGCAAGAACTGCATATTTATGGAGTTGCTTAATCAATGGGTATGATTCATGGGAGCTTGGGTTCTATTCAGAAACAAGCAAAGCCCAAGCTCGTTATTCAGATTTGCAAGCTGTCAGCCACTAGAATCCTATGGCTGTTAAGTATACTGACTTCTCTTCATTAATGTGTTTAACCTGAGAAGACGGCAGAAACCAAATTTTCTTGTCTTTCCATTCTCAGCTGTCATACCAAACTCCCAAATCAAATTGCCAGGGCCATCCAAAGATCAAGTGACATGCAGTCATATCTATAACATAACAAAACTTCACAAATAATTTTTTGCCTATAGATAAGATTACCTTGCATAATTCAATGACAAGCACATCTACATCCATTTTGATCCAACTGATTTTACAAGGCCTTCACTACTTTAAGAGCAATGACATTCTCAGTATACCCGCTATTGACAATGAGTTCGCAGATCATTCCCAATTGTGCTTCAAGTTCGAAATATGGCATGCCGTTGAGAAGGCGGTGATTGTTTTGAAGTTGACAAAACCTTGTCCAAAACTCAAGTGAGAAATTCTCCTTCGTCTCAGTCTTCAAATTCCTCTGAAACTGTAGGGAACCAACAAATTTTCAAGTTCATTTCGCCTTTACCTAATTATAACTTATGATGATTTGGGCCTTCATTGAAGCGCCAGAAGCACTATGAGGGTCGGGGTTTATTATATATGTTCTCATGCTTAAGCCCACCTTGTCATTGTAGGGCATTGCCAGATAGATTATTAAATGTCGATTGGGATTGAAGGGAGCTCATTTTAAAATGATGATTCATTTTATTTGTTTGGTCTGTTTCGGTTCAGCTACAGTACTTCTGATGGGATCTTGAGGCCTTGTTGAACTAAATTTCTGCCTTGTAAGCATATTTTACAGCTTGTGATGCATACCACAGCAATCATTTTTAGCTTATCCTGTATAGATAGATTCCTTCAGTCCCCAAAAATAATGTGCTACAATTTGTTGGTTAGATTCATTGAAATTATTCCATGCACTGAACTGATAAAATTCTTCTATATAGATGTTGACCAACCAACCTCCTTGAACACAACCTTTATATTAAACATATAATATTTGTTCGTAATCTGAAGGCAGAGAGTGTCCTCATAGCAACTGTTTCATGTTTGCCCAACTTTTGATAGTTTGATGACCTCTCGTCTACGAGTTTTGGAGAGCATCTCCCATCCCTTCAATTTATAGGCGGCACACCGAACTTGATTGCTACATGTTACAATATGTTGGTTGCCTTTGCTTCTAAATCTAGCTGTGGCGGCCTATTCCTCTCCAGCTGCTACAACCAAGTGACCATTAACATTGAAACGCGTATAATGGACCTTGAATACACTCCCCAACTGCTTCCCTCAATCCCACTATGGACAGATAGCATCCTTGATTTGTTTCTGAAGCAAAAGTTCAGGATATCCAAAGCATGATTTCATTTTTTTCCTTATTCGTACTGATTGAATCTTTATAACTTAGATATTTCAAAACGAAGCTCCTTACTAGGCAAGATTTAATCACGGGATTTCAATCACCATATTTTATTAAGTATTCCCACACTTAAATATTTCCTTCGCGCAAAAGAAAACTCTTTCCTAACTTAAAACAAAAGCATATCTCCTAAAACCAATATGTCGCTTATTCGATTTACCACTTTTGTTGGCGCGAGCAATCCAATCCTTCCCTTTTCCTGCACGTGTGCAAGCAGTTTTCTCATCCTTACAAGTTCCTGAAATCAAGCAGCACAAGAAGTAAGTGACCTGCTGGTAACCCACCTGCAACCTTCTGTTGCCTGCAAAAATCAAATTTTCAATTGCTCGCAGCTGTCCACTTCTCTTGGCTGCAGATTCAATGTTCCAGCAATTCAATCCACCTCCAACCAGTGAAATTCCTCAAGGGCAATAAAGTTGAACTCTTAAACATCCAAGCGTCTTTTGGTGTAAAACTTGGAATTTCACCAGGAACCCCTGCGATTTACAACAATGGGATAAACTTGTGATGCCTTTAGACCAAAGAGGACAATATCTCGATAAATAAGAGTTTGTTCTATTACAAAATTGTATCAAAACATTACACCAGTCTGAATATATGAATATCTGATGATTACGGGTTAAAAGAATTAAGGAGGTTTTGGTATAATGGTTGGAATTTCAACAAGAATTCTAAAATTAAGTGTGCTCGTATGGGACACTCTCATAATGGATGACCTCTTGGGAAGTTACACCAATGGGATTAAACCGTGAGGTCGTTAGGCCAAAGCGGATAATTTCTCAATGGATGCGAGTTTGGGCTGCTATACAACCAGCTATCTGCTTTCAGCATACTGCAACCAAATGGAAACCAACTTAAAGCCAGCCACCTGCTCTGATCCCCCCACATGCTTCAGATTACAATCTATCTTTAAACTGCTCACTCCCTTTGCCAGTTATAGTTAACTAAATACATGTTTACATATTATATGAAGTATAGAAGACATTATCATATATCAATATTTTAGAGGACGCCACAACCAATTTGGTGAATGCTAACCTCCTTGTTGCTGACCAAATCTCTTGAGCATGTCTATAATCAATTCCTTGAATATATGTAGTTTCCCATTTGCTAACTAGGCAATCTAAGCTAGATTATGATGATGGGTATCATTCTCCTCCTTATTAGATAATTATCCGTCCAAGCTAAATGGTTCATCCCACAGCACCGTTATTTCATTCAACCGTCAATCACTTCTCAAGACCTCTAACCTAACAGATACTAGGTGGCATCAATCATCAGAGGTCTTCCTAATGGCGAACAAGAGAGCACGCCTCCAACAAACACAAGCAAACATATTATGAATATCATTATGTTGATCAAAATTGACAAATTTTAAAAATGAACGGAAAAAAATACAAAATTAATCAGGATTTTGATTTCTTTATTTTTTTTACGTTTTTTTTTTATTTATTTATTTACTTCTAAAGAGTTGGAGTATAATTAATAGGCATATATGCTTCTATTAGTTTGATTAAAATATTGTAAATATATCAATAATAAATAATAATTAAATACTAATATCTATATATAAGAAATATAACAACAACAACAACAACAACAAAGCCTTAATCCCACTAAGTGGGATCGGCTACATGAATCCTTTTTCTCCATTGCATCCTATTTATATATAAGAAATATAAATGATAATAAAATTATATATGTTGCGTACAAGAAAATTCTCAACAGCTAGGAAATTTTATGCCTTAACTCGGTATAAATTTTCAGCACACACAAAAAAAGATGTAAGAAACAATCAGATTTTTTATGTGAAAAATCCTATATAGAAAAAAAATCACTGCATCTAACCCAGTCAAAATAATCCACAAGAAAATTAAAAGTACAGAGGTATACTCTTCAATTGAATTAGAGAATATGGAATTAGAAAACTAACAAATATAATTTTATAATAGTAGTTTGGTTACAACAGTCAAAATTGGGTTGTTGACTATATAAGTCACAATTAATAGTTATAACAGTCGTAGTTGGCTGCAATAATTACTAGTAATGGTCAATAACGACCTTTGGTGGTTAGCGGCAAACTTTAATTTCGACCACAATCTCGAGTGACTGACGGCAACCGCTGTGACATCAACAGTTGAGCTTCAGTAATCAACAAACTCTCTTCTCCTTCTTCCTCCTTTTAAGTGAAAAATGGAAGTCTATTTATAATTTTCAGAGGAGTGTTCTCGTAAATCTAACTACCACCCTTCAAGTGAAGAACGGAGAGCTATTTATAGTTTTTGAGTGAGGCTTTCAATAATTTAGCTAAGATCTCAAAACTCTCTATCAGATAATCCTCGTTGATCCTCTTTATCATAGATATTTTTTTCAACATTACGGTGCCTTAACGACATCAATATTAAGTGATCTTGGATTAGTTGGATTCATCTCGTTGAGTTGCTCGATTTGACATAAGCATATCAAACTTTGCGATCATTTAGTCTTCCAACTGATGCACCAAAACTTTCGATGACACTTTGAGTATTTGATTTGGACTCATTTGGACTCGAATAAGATCACTTTTGGAATCATTAGGTTCGTCTTATCATGACGCTCAATTTGACTATAAATTTATTGAAATTTGGCACGAAAGATCTTGAATATGAACTTAGAATATTTCTTGTTCAAAATGCATCAAGATTCATGCCAGATGATAAAAATTTATTGACGACACATCAATATGTAATAATTTAGGTGAATATACTCCCACAGTTGCATTTACACATCATTATTATAGTGAATGGACCAATACATCTAAATCCACTATACCACATTCAAAAGTCTTGAGCTAGATTATATGAAAGGAGAAGCAACATTAAGAATAAGAAAACTCGAAAATAAAGAAAATTTTTAAAGTTAAAGAGTATTTTCTTCTAGGGGCCGTTTGGTTTGTTAAAAATAAAATGCAGTATAAAAAATTTGTAGGGTACTATAATTACAACGTATTTGAAATATTTTCAATTTGTATTGTTCAAAGTAAAATAAATATAGGACTTTATTTTTTTATTGTTTGGTTCAAAGTAGATTGAAAAGGCGGAGTGCGGAAGCCGACAACAGAGTACCGCAGAGGATGGAGGCGGGTGGCGGGCTAAGGCCGCGGGGGCGGGGAGGGTGGACAACGCCGGCAGCGGCAGAATTATCCAAGTTTGACAATTCAAACTAAAGAATTAACCGTTATTATCCTCAAAACTCCTTGTATATTTAATATATACATGGCCTATTCATAAAAGTAAATTTATGCTTTTAACTATAAATCTTAGAATTCTGTACAAACCTTGGAATTAATTTATGCTTAAATGAATCTAAGATATAGATTTAATATTGATGGGAGAACGGGCCACTTTTAATAGTATAGATAAAAAGACGGGGGGATAACGACGATAGCGGCAAAATCATCCAAGGTTGACTATTCGAACTCAAGAATTAACCCTTATTATCCTCATAACTCCTTGTATATTTAACATATACATGGCCTATTCATAAAAGTAAATTTATGCTTTTAACTATATATCTTAGAATAGACAAACCTTGGAATTAATTCATGCTTAAATGAATCTAAGATATAGATTAAATATTGGTGGGAGAACGGGCCACTTTTTAGTAGTATAGATAAAAACGGTTGAGATTATATTTTGAAATTAAAAGATTAGGATTATATATGGGTGAAATCATACGTCATTTTTTTCAGATCAGCATAGAGCTTAGCAAATGTTAGACATTGTGTTTTCTCTTATATGAATCATAGTATTTAAGGTTGTGTGCTCTCATCTACATCAAGGGTGGCCAAGAAGCCAAATCTAGTCAGATTGATGGTAGCAAAAAGTATATACAATCATAAAAATGATAACAGATCAAAATTTGATTAAAATGCTTTCGAAAGTGAATATACAGCCACATCTCTTTTAATCTAAATGGAGACATCCATACAAAAAAAATATAAAAGGAGTCATCCATGCAAAAAATGGTTTTGGACTGGCTTATTTTATCAAAGAAAAACATTCTAGTGTAAGTTAGCTAAAATTTAACCTTCATGGGCACCATCATGATAATCGCTAATAGGGAAAAGACATATACAATTATAGTTGCAATAATGAAATTTGTGGTGGACCAAATGGATGAGTTTATCTATGAATTCAGCATCATTGGTAGTTGATGATGTTTTTCCGATGGATGTATTATGTGGGAAAATCTTTTAATGATAAAATTGGTAACTTTTTATATGTAGTTGGCGTTTTCAAACAATATGATCAGGGAATAAAATAACAAGGCTATCATGAAATGTGGGCTTTTTAATTGAAAACATAGGTGCAATACCCAAAATAAACATTGTAGCCTCATAAAATAGAATGTTCAAAGTATGAAAGTTCTTTTTTGATTGATGGTTGATGATCATGCCCCAGAAAAAGGTTGGTAAACTTCTTAGAGTAATTGCCTAAGTACAAACATATTTTAGATAATTTATTGATTCTGACTCAACGATTGTGACAAATATGTTAAAAATTGTTGGTGAAGATCTTGAAGAATTGGATTATGCATGTCATTCAACTAATGTCTTGTACAGTGTTTTGACCAATCTGTCATTAGTTTATTTTCTCGAATAAATTATATTCTTCACTTTCAAAAGACATTTTGAAATATTAGTGGATATGGAGAAAGGTCTCCAATGAGTTACATTTGGGAAGCATTGGATGCGACAAAATGATTGCAACTTTGCTAAAAAAAAAATGGATATGAACAGACTTTTTAAATCAATTATTAGAGGTAGAAAGTGTAACTCCTTGCTCCAAGATTCCCAATTCTTAAAGACAATGATTGACTTTTATCTGCATGAATGGGAAGGTTGGCAAAGGTTGCTAATGAATAAGATAAAACAACTAATGAGGTGAATATATGCATTAGGAGTGATGAACTCATTCGAATCCCCCGGCCATGATGAAGATCAATTTAAGCCACAATGATATAATTCTAGAAAGAGTACTTGCTTGGTCATGAATCATGATTAGACAATTAGTAAAAAATTCAATATTCTCTATATATGCAGCTGATAGATGCAGGAAAAACATGGTAAAGAAGCTCCATGCTCGCAACCTCTTGGAACTAAAGTGCTTAGTCATAGACAATGTGCACATGCTGTGGATCTTTTGCATGACAAAAATACTAGTTTCCAGATTTGAACGGTGTCCTTTAGGTCATAATAAAACAATATGAGCATAGCTATCAGATCCTCAAACGAACCAACTAATAGAATAGAAGAAACTCATACATCGGAGCATGGTTGCTCCTTAATATAGAAAAAGTTCAAAATAAAATAAATAAATAAATAAACATTTAACGGATTTAAAACCTCAGAAAAAGGAAATATATAGTTTAAAGACAAGGAATAAGCAACTAAATTTGTGTTGGAGATTGCTCGGGACGATTAGGAAATCAGTGTGAATAGAAAATTTTGTTTAAAGGCAAGGGGTTTCTACAGAAATACCTGATAGATTACAAGAATAAGCAGAGCAATGAGGAGGAAGAAAGCGCTGAGCCAGACTATGACCGTCCCCTCCATAGCGCTCAATCCGTCCTACAGAGGAAAAAGTCTGATTCTTCTCTGTTCACCTTTGCGGGATCAAATCCACCGATGAGAAGGGGTAGAGGGAGAGAAGAGAGTCTTGCAGACTGGGGAAGAGGAGGCAGATGCTGAGATCATCTACGCGAGCAGGGAGCTCAGAGGGTAAAACTGAAGAAAATAAGGATGGATTTCATAAGCGAAGATCATCGCACAAAGCAAGAAAAATGTGAATCAATTAAATTTCTAGGGCTATCATCGTGAACCACTGTACGCACAACCCCAACGCTAATAAAATTTTGATTATTGGTGTTTATATGTAAAAATTAAATAAATATATATTAAATTCTATTTAAATTAATATTTCACTTCTTAATTAGGGCTATTAAAATAATTTTTTATTCGCGAACAGCTCTTATTCAACTCAATAAACAAACGAGTAAAACAATAATATTTTTTTAACTCGTTATATAAACGATTCAAATATAAATAGTGGTATATTTTAACGAGTTCAACACGAACTGAGTCTAAGCTCGTTCAAATTTGACTTGTTTACGCCCTTATAAATTTCAACATATTTGTTTTTATTAAATTTTAGTTAAATTTAAAACATTATTAGAATTGTTTATTAATGTTTTAGGTTTAGTCAAGATTGAGCTCTTTAAGACTTATTTAGATTTGATGAAATCTAATTCCAAATTTTTAAAACTATCATAGTATTATGATAAAATATAACATATGAAAGAAGATAAATACTTTTGTATGTGTTATAATTCATGCAATTTGTGATATATCATGTCGTTTGTTTATTTGGAGAAATATGCATCAAATTTTCTTCTCATGAAATTATCTCATTCATCCTTAGATATTTGTTCCATTACATTTCATGTAAAATATGTTTTGTACTAAAGTTTATAAAATCCTAAATCCTGTGTACTTTGAGACATCTTAGGGTATGTTTGGAGCAGCTGTAGCTTATTAAATAATTTACTGATAAACTGATTAAAAATAATATGTTAATAAGCTAGGTGAGATGACTATTATAAAATTTTATTTTCTTGGAACAGACAGACCACAGCAATAAAGTTGTCACCGTTGTTTTTACGTTTTGAAAACGCATAAGCTGGCAAAATGCAGTTTACCCAAACAAGTCAGGTGCATTTTCAAAACGTCATCGCACGAAATAAGCTGTCCTAAAAGGACCCTTACTTTCTTTATTGACGATTTTGTCTTTCTTTTCATTAAAATATGTTTGTCTAGTTGGATCAAAAAAGGATGTAATGGTGAAGTAAGATGGGACGTAGTAGTTTTATATTGTCTTTAGCAGTCATGATTCATGAATAAGCCTGCTTTATATTAAAATATTATATTTGTTGAATTCAAATATATTTAGGAGATCGCACCAAATGTATAGAGCGATAGACGCATGAGAGAAAGAATGAGAGAGAAAAAAAGATAGTACAGTAGTATAAGTTCTAAGAGGTTAAATTGAGTAGTTTTTTATTGAAAAGATGACCCCTTATTTATAGGTTATAGTGGTATTTAAGAAAATTGTATATTTGTCCACGTTTTAAAAGAGGTGTTACACATCAATATATCATATTTTATATTTGTAATCAGCTCTGGAACCCTTTAATATCCATAACAGACGATGACATAATTTCATATTCATAACTACTCATCAAAGGGCATTTAATGACTTGTTGGTGTTGTCATTCTGTCATTTAAGAGTCCATTGATCGGC
The DNA here is from genome assembly GCA_022702705.1 of Papilionanthe hookeriana x Papilionanthe teres. Taxonomy (NCBI): domain Eukaryota; kingdom Viridiplantae; phylum Streptophyta; class Magnoliopsida; order Asparagales; family Orchidaceae; genus Papilionanthe; species Papilionanthe hookeriana x Papilionanthe teres. The sequence goes on along the minus strand of CM040424.1, from coordinate 80,833,543 downwards.
TAAAAGGTCTCTAATCAGCTGGAATACCTTCGGTTGATCTTTTCAAGAGAATCCTCAATAGTGGTCCTCTTGTTGTTAGGATGAACTCGTGTTCGGCTCGTTTTGGTTCAAAATATTACTCATCAATTATATATATATATATTATGATGAGTAGTATTTTAAAAAAAATTAATTTACTGCATGACTACATTGATTTATAATCAATTAAAAGTGGTAATTAGAAAATAAAATAGAAATTATTAAATTAGATTATAAACAATATTTTTTAAATATTGCCCCAATCCTTAATATCTTATGGGCTCGTGATTACGGTTATCAAAATAACTATTTGTTCGTAAACGGCTAGTGCTTCAGCTTCATGTTCGAATTACGATTAAAACGCAATTTTTCGAACACGAACGCACGTCATCTCATTTGACTGCTTACACGCTATAATGTGAACCAAATATCTTGAGCTAACGATGACTCGGCTTGCTGTTCAACTCGTTTACACCTCAATCAACGAGCCGAACACGAACACATTTTGAGCTCGAAATGTAAGTTATTCGTGCTCGACTCATGTTCAGCTCATTTACACCCTTCTCTGGAACCATATAGCTTTACATTCAATAAATTTAACAATGGGTAAACCTATCATACGTGATACGCCCGTATAACAAATGAAACGACTTCAGTATTGCTTCCTCAATCTTCGTGCCCTTATTTTTCTGAACGAAAATTACATTAGAACCCGACTAGTGATATTTCAATGTGGAGAAAATTATAAGCTGATTTCTTCTCGGCTGCCCCAACGAAGTCCTCACTCCGCACAGATCTCAATTCATCCGCCCAGCACCGCCCTCACGGCAGCCCTCCCTCCATTGCCCGCCTTCTTCTTCCTCACTGTTGCCGCCACTTTCTTCGTGGCGCAGCGACGACGCTTCACTCCGTTGTTAGTTTCGTCACTGCTCGTCTTCAATCTCCGCTTCTCTCGGGCAACGCTGCTGTCGTCGGCAATCGTTTTTGTCTGCTAGATGGATCCGGTTAACCGACCTCCTCAGGTGGGTTGATCTATCTCTATCTGAATTAATGTACTTTGGTTAGAGATTTAGTGACTAAAATATTTCATTTGATCTTATTATTGAACTCGGATCTTGGATCTTCATGATTGATCCGGCTCCGGAGGAACTTTAGGTTCTCGAATCCAATTGGTGGTACAGTCTAAGTGGTAGACCTTATTTGGTTATGTTAGAAATGAGAGATAAATTACCGTCATAGTTTCAACGATCATTGTGGGTTTTCCACGCCCTCTGTAATAAATGGATTGTCGGTTAGGAGCACATTTTACCCCTTTTAGAGATAACATCATCAGTTTTATTTCAAAAATGTAACCATGAAGGCAGATGATAAAGGCTTAAAATACATAAATGTGAATATGAAGACTGAAAGTGCAGTTATCAACTAGCAAACTTAGCAATTAGCTAGTCAATCAACATACCTTACTGAGCTCTTTTCAGCTCCTCTTCCCTTAAAATGTTGTGCTAGAATCTAAGTGGAAAAAAGTTTAAATGCTTTAATTATAATGAAAAAACGACATGGGATTGGGAAAATTGAATAGCAATAAAAAATCCATTGCACCAATGCATTGGAGCTTTAATTTGTTCTTGCATTGCTAAAATTCACTTTCTGGGAAAAACAAGAGCATCAAGTATAAAGAACAGTTCCAAAAGGATTTAATTTAACATATTTTCAAAATAAAATTGTGTTGAGAAATTCAGGGCAAAGAAATGCAAGAATCGACACAAATCCAGAAGAACACAGAGATTTAACGAGGTTCGACAAATATGCCTACGTCATCGGGAGCAAAGCAGCAGTTTTCCTTTCACTTTCAGAAAATAGTACATAATACACCCTTAACCATAGAGTTACAAATCAGGTCTATCTATTGCCCTAGGTCTACAATATGTAATTACAAAATTACCCCTGTACCATATCGTGAGACGCACATAATAAAACTCCCCCGATTCACTCGCTCCGCTCTAACATCTATTTCTTATTTGGTATATGAGTCATACCTAACAAATCTCCACCTTAGCGAATATCCAATCCCTTAGGAGGAAATATTTCTTAGAGTTTCACATGCATAAATGTGGATTGAGCCACCATGCTTTTCTAGCAACTGTGAACATTCAACAAGTTCAAACAATGCAATAACTTGTTGATAGTAACTGACTTGATCAACATATCAGCTTCATTCTCATCAGCATGAACCTTCTGCAACAATATCTCACCAGAAGCAATAAATTCTTTGATCTTGTGATACCTAACATTAATGTGCTTGGTCATCGCATGACACACTTGGTTCTTAGCCAAATAAGTAGCATTATGACTATCACAATGCAACTAAACTCCACCTTGCTCAATGTTTAGGTTCTTTACTAGCCCAGTAAGCCATAAGACTTATTTAGCAGCTTTCACACATGCAGTACTCGACTTATCATTGCCATGTACTCGACATTGTAGATAATGCCACAATAAACTGAACTGTTGATTTCCAACATAGAATCCCTCCACCAAGAGTAAACACATAACCAGTTGTAGACTTTCCAAATCACCTGCATAGTCTGAATCAATGTATCATGCAACTGAAGGATCACTTCGCTGACTGCCAAAAATAATTTCATATCCCGCAGTACACTTCAGATACCTGAAAATCCACTTGACTGCTTCTCAATGTCGCATTCTTGGTTTATACATGTACACCCACTTGCACCCAATAGCCTCATTTCCCTCAGAAAGCTGAACTAGATCCCATGTGTGATTTTTCTGCAAAGACTTCATCTCCCAAAAATTGCACCCATCCACTTCTCTTTCTCCTGACTTTTGATAGTTAATTGAAAGGTGGTTGGATCATCACTGCTTATAAGAAGTGCACAAGAGACCAAGTATTCATAACTCAATCTGTTAGGATGCCTTATACTGGTACGCCTCTGTCTATCTCTGGCTATATTGTAATTCTGCAATTCATCTGTATTGAAATCAGCAGGTGTTGGATCTGAACCTTCAACTCTTTCAGTTGTTGCTTGATGGTCTAGATCTATCTGCATTGTCTCTGAATTGGAACTGTTCTCTGACACTTTGTATTGATTCTGTTGCAACATATATTGCTCATTAAAGACTGCATCTCTACTGATCTCCGTCTTCTTTGCAATCAGATCCTAAAACTTGAATTATTTCAAACCTTTCTTATAACCCAGAAAGATGCATTTCTTGGATTTTGGATCGAGTTTTGATCTTTTATTTCAAGGTACATGCATATAAACAATACAATAAAAAATTCGTAAGTGATCAAAATTAATTGGATTACATGTTCATACATCTTCTGTAACTTTGCCAAGAGGTGATCTATTGATGAGATAACATGTCATATTCACAGTCTCTGTCCAGAAGCTTTTATGAAGTATTGTATTCAGTCTCAAGGATTTTGCCCTTTCAGCTAAGGACCTGTTCATCATTTCTGCAACACCATTCAGCTGTGGTGTCTTGCGCACTGAAAAATGCGTCTGAATCCCATGCTTCTCGTAAAACTTCTGAAATTGCGAATCCGTGTACTCTTTGCCATTATCAGATCTCAAATATTTGATCTTTCTGCCAGTTTGGTTCTCTACCTCAGCTTTCCACAGCTTAAATTTAGAGAAAACTTCAGATTTCTACTTCAAGAAATTCACCTAAACTTTCCTGGAAAAATCATCAATCAACAACAACAACAACAACAAAGCCTTAATCCGATTAAGTGGGGTCGGCTACATGAATCCTTTTTCTCCATTGCGTCCTCTTTAGTGTCAAATTTTCCTAGGTCTACCTCTGCCTTTCTTAACATAAGTAATACTGCGATCCTCCCATTGACGTTTCTCTGGTAGAGCCCCATACATCGGAGTGCACATAATCAATAATCCCTTCAGTTTTATGTTTTCCAGTCATAAAACTGACTCTAACATGTTTTCCAAGAACACAGAGCTTACAAAAATCGAACTTGCAACTTTTAACACCATGTAACAAATTTCTTTTATACAATTCTGTCATCTCACGTTCACTAAGATGACCCAGACACATATGTCATAGCTTTGTACTATCATCATCTGACTTAATATAATGAACTCCACGTACAACTATACTCCCTAACAGTTTGTAGATATTACCTGTAGTTAGCTTTCCTTTTATCACAGTCAGTGCACCCTTAACAATTCTGATGGTTTCTCTATCCTCATTTGTCTTAGGAATAAAATTATCTCTATGTAGAGTGCATAATGAAATCAAATTATTCTTCAATTATGAAATATGTCTGACATCACATAATGTTCTAACAGTGTCATCGTACATTTTAATTCTAACTTCTCCAATACCAGTAATATTGCAACATCTATCATCACCTAGATGAATTGAGCCAAAATTAGTTGACATGTATGAAGTAAACTACTTTCTGTTATGTTTTATGTGATAAGAGCATACTGAATCAAGAATCCATGTATTTATGGACTGAGTTAATAAAATTGAAACCATAACACCATCACTATCATCTGAATTGTCACTCTGCACCACATTTACAGAATTGGATGATGCATCACGTTTCTCTTCAGCCTGCTTCTTAAACTTTGGACAATCCTTCTTCATATGACATGACTTCTTGCACTTGTAGCAATGAATTATCTTTTTGCCTTTAGACTTTGATCTGGAGTTTCGCCTTCCAGAACTCTCTTTTTTCCTTCCACGATCTTGATTGCCCTTAACATATAAACTGTTGCAATGAGAGTTTTCCCTGCATTCTGCTTCCACTGGTTGTGAGTCAACAACGTTGTAGTAATCTCATCAACTTTGATAGTTTAATTCTCATATGCCAGAGTAGTCACCAAGTGTTCATAAGAAAAAAAAAACAATGAACACAACAAAATCATTGCTCGGTCTTCATCCTCAATACTGACATCAAACCATGATAAATCCGTGATTATTTGATTGAAGTCATTAACATGTTGCGCCAGATCAGAACCTTCTTGCATCTTCAGTCCATACAGTTTTTGCTTCAGATACAATTTATTCTTCAGAGATTTTGACATAACTGAGTTTCCAATTTCTTCCATACCTCATCTGGAGATTATAGATTCATCACGTGATACATAACCTCATATGTCAGACATAAGCGCATGGTTGCTGCCGCTCGTTGTTGCAATTCTTCTCAATCTTCATCCTCCATGTCATCTGGCTTTGTTGCCCGCAAAGCCTGCAAGATTCCTTATTGGACTAACAAATCTTTCACCATTGTTTGTCACAACCCGAAATTTCTGGTTTATCAAACTTCGTCACCTCGAATTTTACACCAGAAATTGTTATTTCAAATTTCTTCTGCCACTAACTTTTCTGCAAATTCCTCTGCTAAGTTTTCAAATTACTGAAGCCGAAAATTACTATTTCCCTCAATCGGTTATGCTCAAAACAAGATTTTCCCGTAAAAGGATTGAAATATTCTCTTAATTAAGTTTCCCAGAAAAGCTGCTTTGTAGGAAAATTACATTTCCTTTCTTTCTTGCCTCCTCCGCAAAATTTCCGGATTGAGAAGAAATATTCCTTCTCCTCTCCGCCTCCAGCACCGTGTCGCAAACTACTCCTCGCCTGGTTCGCGAGATCTCTTCTGTAGCGGAAGAATCCGCGCCGAACACCTATCTCGCGCGAGACTCCTCGTTCCGCCAACTCCAAACTGTTGCGAACCTCTCTTCGCCTGGTCGCCACGAGTACTGCCTAAGGTCCTCTGCTGTTCGCCTAGTCACCGCAATTCGTCTCTTCTTCCCGGTGTTCGAAGCCTTCGAAGTGTCGTGATCCTCCCTGTCGCGAATCCGTTTGGTCTGTAGTGAACAGTGCCGCAATTCGCCTACTTGCTTCGCCGAACTTTCTTCTTCTTGCGCTGAAAGTTCTCCTCCTCTGCCCTAGAACCAGACTCTGATACCATTTATTGAGAAATTTAAGGCAAATAAACGCAAGAATCGACACAAATCTAAAAGAACACAGAGATTTAACGAGGTTCGGCAAATATGCCTACGTCCTCGGGAGCAGAGCGGCGGTTTTTTTTTCACTTTCAGAAAAGAGTACAAAATACAATCCTTAACATTAGAGTTACAAACCAGGCCTATTTTTAGCTCTAGGTGTACAATATGTAATTACAAAGTTATCCATGTACCATACTGCAGGGCGTTGCCTCCCGCACCCTCAACCCACATAAATAAAACTCCCCGATTCGCTCGCTCCGATCCAATATCTGTTCCTTATTTGGTATATGAGCCATACCTAACAAATTGTGAGAAACATGAAACTTGTGCAAAAATTAGAAACATTATAAAAACTTTACATCTTTTTGATCACTTTGATAACAATCTCTATTGTTTTAGTGGAATACAATCTTTGCAATGCTATTGGAGCTAAGTTGCATCACTTGTATGCTGTCAAAAGAACTAATTTAGAAGCAAAAATAACGTCTAATTGTATACTTAAGGCACATGCTATTACTATCAGGGAAAAATCCAAAACTTCCACAAAACTTACAGATAGATTATAAACCTTTCAGATGAAGAATATAATGATCGAAACAATCCATATAAAATGCTGAACTTGAAATTTATGACAATACAACTCAATGCAAGACTCTTGAGTTTTTTGTGCGGAGTAAGGAGTTGTTTTGAGGTCTCAGGAATAATGATCAGGGAAAAACATAACCTCGATTGTTGAATGCGGAAAAAAAAAGGATGATAACTGAGCTTATTATATTTTTTCTAGGGTTCAGGGAAGGAGGGGGTTAGATGAGTGATCTGGATATCTTCATATATATATGGTTGATACATTGGAACAGCCATATAAAATGTGGAAGGACAATGCAGTAAAATGGTAGATCAAATGTTGCATGATTAGAAGTCCAGCAAAAAGAGTAGCATGATCAGATTTTATTCTAGATTTAAACATGTGGAAGAAATTTTCTTTTTTTTTTTGTATCGTACTTTTCATTGAAATAAAAATTTTCAGTGATGTTTTCTTCCCAAATATCTGAAAGATGCTATTTTATTTTTAATATTAAATAAAGAGTACCTTTTATTTGACAGAAGTCCCTTATTCTGTGCATGCCTGGTGTTTTTCTGATCATAAAATTGTCTTCAATTTTCATGCGTTCTGAGCTTGAACATATGCTATGAGGAGAAAACTATGCAAATATAAATTAAGCGAATAACAAGTATGATACAGTAATTCTGTACTCTGTTCATGCCGGCCAAAATTTATAATTGTATTACGATGTTGGCCACACTGATTAATTTATATCGTGTATTATTTTTTCTCTCTTAGATATCTAACTTGTAGGCTTTTAGCTGTCTTTTTTATTTTTTTGAATACCAAATAAACACAGGATTTTGTCTTGAATTTCTAATAATGATCTTGCTGATGCAGAGTAGGAGTTTCTTCTCTGGATATACTCGGTTGTGCAAGGGCCTTGCTTTGGTGCTTGTTGCTGGGCACGCTTTACTTCAGTTATTTCCTTTTGCGGTCTCCTATCTTGCACTTATTCCAGCAAGGTGATATGCAGGACTGTTTCACGTATTTATCTCTCTTTTTGCATTTTTCTAACATCTCCGCTGGTTTTTTATATGCTGTAGTGTCCAGATTTAAATGCTCCTGTTTCAAATCATATTGTGAAGCCCATCAACTTATACTTCAAATTATGCATTTTGGCTTATTTTATCAAAAGCTCATAAAATTCAATCATCATTATCATTGCCACTGCATTGATAGCCTCATGCTAATTGTTTGGCATTAGCTTTATGGATCCTCATTCTCTATCTGCTCTTATTGAGTGCTCTTTGAGGTGTTGGGACATAATAGATAAATTTTTATTTCTCTTTATGCTGGAATTATTAGCGCTATGTTTTATCTACTCCCTTTTGTCTATAATTTTTACATATTAATTTTATCTATGTGCCTTATCAGTGCATCTTCTACCTTTTATTTTATATGTCCCATTTGCCTAAATTTGTTTCCTGCTACCCTCTCTTCAACTAGTGACTCCTACATTAGCTCTTAAATAAATTTTCTTCGAGTGCATCTTTCATATTTTTGACACATCCTTCTGAACATTCTCATTTTTCTATATTCAGCTTAGTTTTCAAAAACAGTGTCATTACAAATGCAGTATGATTATAGTACCTTCCTTTAAATCTCCATGAAATTCTTTTATACATCGGCTTACATTTAAAGATGAACTTTTAAGCTTTAAACCGCCCACTTGCCCATTCTCATATATCATTTATTTGAGAATCTTTTTGGAGTAAATTTATGAGTTACTTGGTGCCCATGAGTAGTCATTTTTTGCCCAAACGAATGTTTTCTTTTTCCATATTAAAGCGGCTTCAAATGAATCCAAACGTTTACTACTTCGATTGCCATTTAGATTTGTCACTAACTTGACGTGCTATTTAAAATTGTACAAAGAATAGAGGAAGTGAGAAATCGAGGAATACAACCCCTCAATCCAACGCTTCACTACTTTCTTGTCTCCAAACCTGTTACTTTCAGGCGAACAAAGTTTAGCTAAATTTTTGAACAAATATAGATTTTTTCTCTTCCCATTCTCTTTATTATATAGTTAGACTAGTGTCTCTTATCAATTTTTCTTTCTGAGAAGAGCTCCATAATTACTCCATGCCACAGCCTGTATTATCCAACTATTTGGCACATTTGTGATTTACAACCCGATCAATTGCCTTCTTCATGTCTCTCACCACTTTTGCTCCAGTATCTTAAATTTGAAAGGATTAGTTGTAATTGTCATTGTGTGATACGATCTTTTATTCCGAATTTTGCCTATTATATCATTCTGTACTTTTATTCTATTAAAAGAAAGAACTTTAAACTTCAAACCTAAAACCTTCTTTTTATTGTGCTTTTAAGCATGTCATACTTATGCTATTTACAACAGTGATTTGAAATATTTGGAGATTTTTGCATTACTCATGTAATCTGCCTACAATATTTAGAGGCAGGGCTTGAATTTCATTGAAAGTTTCATTTGTAGTTATAAGAGTGAGCTTTGAATGAGGAAAAACCTAAAACCTTCTTTTTATCATCTTTTCTCTAAAACTAGAAGTGAAGGGAGCCCTTTGTTGCTATATAGGGTTGTCAAAAAAGTTTGTAGTTCGCAAACAACTCATCTTTAACTTGCTAAGTAACTTGTGTTTGATTCGTTTATTAAGCAAACGAGTCAAACACAAACAATTTTTTTGAGCTCAATTTATAAACGAGCCGAATAAGAATAAATGTTTGTTCGTTTGTGTTCAGCTCAATCAGTCTCAAATTAATTAAATAATAAATAAGTAATATTAATATAATATTTATATATTAAAACTTTATATTATATTAAAAAATGTTAAAATTTAAACAATTTGATCTAGGATTGCAAATGAAAAATAAAATTAATGTGTTGGATATGCAAATACATAAAAATTGGGTGGTATGTCTGTAAATACCTCTAATAATTGTTTTCCTAGTGAGAAAACAATTGATCTTCGATTCTCCCCCGCCCTCCCTTCTCAGTTCCCCCAACCGCGGTCCCAGTTCTGCTAATTGGGATGTCAAAAAAGCCCATCTTTTGCGAACAACTGGTACTCAAATTATTTATAACTCATGTTCGATTTTTATTTGTTAAGCAAGCAAGCCAAACATAAATAGTTTTTTTGAGCTCGGTTAATAAATGAGCTCAACATGAAGAAATGTTTGTTCGTTCGTGTTCGGCTCAGTTTGGCTCAAAATAATTAAATAATTAAATAACAATATCTATTTATAACTTTTTTCTATTAATTTTTTTATAAGTATTTAAAAATGCAAATTTTATTATTTTTAAAAACTTTGGGTAGTTAACTATAAAAAAGTTAAGTTTAGGTGTTAGATATGTAAATACTTGGAATTTGGGTGGTGTGTATGTAAATGTCCCTAAAATAGATGTTTCTAATTTGATATCTAAAAGTAGAGTAAATAAATGTAAAAAGTTGTTAGATATGTGAATATATAGGAATCTGATGATATGCATGTAATGCCCCTTTGCATTCTGCTCAGTAATTAATTCAAGTAAGTTGAATCATCATTTGGATGTTTTGCGGGAAATGACGGGAACAACGGGGGACACCGCATTCCGTAAATAGTAATCTCATTAGTCCTACATCAGAGATATTTGTGAGAATAGTCTTTTAAAAGTAGAAAATAAGCATTTCATAAGCAGAAAGATATCAACCTCAGAAGTGATGCCTTCGAACTACGTTGGTTAAAATAATTAATTTTCTTAATTTAATAGCAGCATTTTAATTAATTATATTTTTAAATCCCATAAGACATGCGATAAATTTGAGCTAAACACGATTTTAGTACTAACAAATAAAATTGAATTGAGTCGAACACAAATAAGTTATTCACGAGCCAATTCGAACGCGAGCCGAAACGAGCAAAAAATAAAATGAACGAGCTAAACACAAACAAGCCTTGAGCTTGCTCAAGTTCATCTCGTTCACACTCATACCCTCCTGCATAGTGTTGGATATGCAAATACGTAAGTATTGTGCTGTATGTATGTAATTGCGGAAAACAATTATCAAATCTTGCGCGGTCCCGCCTTCCCTCCAGTCCATGGTCCTACCCTCCTTTCTGCATTGCGCTCTTTAAAACGTATAAGGGGAATGCTTAAAGTTGCGCTCTTTAAGATGTAAGAGGGAAGCTTAATTTTTTTGAAAGCCAGTACGCATGACATCGGCCACGCTGATGCAACTGCAAGTTAAATATAAATTTTATTCCCATAAAAGATTTTTATAATAAAAAAATAATTTTTGTAAATTAATTATATTACTGATTTATTAAATTGAAATAAAATATTATTTTGAGACTAATACGAGCTTAAATTGAACAAATGAGTTTGAATCGAGCCGACATAGATAGGCTATTCACAAGCCAAACACAAAAAAACGAAAAAAAAAAATTCAAACAAGCCGAGCATGAACAAGCCTTAGACTTGCTCAAGCTTGTCTTGGTTACACCCCTAAATGCTATTATGCATTTGGAATCGTCTATCAAGTTTTTGAGTTGTATTTTAGATTGAAAATTGAATGAACTCGATCAAAATTTTAGTATGTTTTTAGCTGCGCTACGTGAAAGAATCATTATTGATACTCTCAGAACACTTTTTCTAGTTCTAGTTCAAGCCGGGCATACTTTTTTTGCCTGTGAACCTGTACAAAATTTGAAAACAATTTCATAAAAAAGGAATGTAAATCGAGGTTGGTTATGAATGCTATTTATTTTGATGTATGACGATATATTATTAACATAGCTCTTTATTTGTTGCAATATTGACCATTTATATCGAAATCCATTTTCTTAATGGAGGTGAGAATTACAGCAAAAATGTGATACCATATGCTTGGCGTTTCTCACCAATCTGGGATTTAGGGCGTGGGTTGATGTATGCAACTAGCCAACTGCTCTTTCGTATGGCAAAGAGGATTTTTTTAATGATTCAATTCAACCTCTAGGTCACAATATGGACAGCACAGTCGTTACTTAAGATCTATTCTTTGGGAGTTATAACAAACAATAAGCTAATAATACGATTAAAATAAATTATTTTTACGGAATAGTACTTAAATTTTTGGCAAAAGTTATACCTGATTCTTAGATGGGTTGTTCGATTGATATAAATAAATTCTTATGTTTAAACTTACCAAGTTTATGTCATATTGTATATAAGTATATTATTTGAAGCAGAGGAAACTATTTTTGGATTTTCAAGTTCAATCTTCCCTTCATTAGAAAACATGGTGATAGTATGATGTGATATCTTTTGCCATTTAGGAACACATTTGATGAAACTTTGGTTCTTTATCCTCCTTAGTAGTGAACGAACAATCCAAAGTAATTCTCTTATGTTGTCCTATAAAGGCAGATTCATTATCGATATATGATGTTTTGAAGTACTATAAATAAAACTTAGAGATATAGTTAGGAGGGAATATCATTAATTGAGATATGAATCCATTTCTATTTACAAAGATCGACATTTGCAGAAAACTCCATGAAATGGACTTGCTTGATGATGGAAAAAGTGAAAAGAGATGTTTTTTCTTGGGTGATTTTTGTATTATCATGATTTTAAAAATAATTACCATGAATCTTAAATAAAATAAACGAAGAAAAGGTGATATTCTAAGAGTTAATAGGATTTGGGTTGGAAGAAAGTATCTTTTGTAGAAGATTGTTTAGAGTAAGACTTGTTTTAACAAGTTGGCAATAAAATATAATGGTTCGTTTGACTTTGATGGATAAAACAAAGCACAATGATGTACTATCTAGAGCAGTACAGCAAATGAAAATTTTAATAATGCACTAAAGCCAAGTTATCGGGGCCTTTTGTCTGATAAACTAGGTTGGATTTCTAAAATAAATGACTTACATTGCTTGCGCACAAACATTTTTGGGTAGCAAATTTTGATTTAAGATGCATTTATGGGTCTTACATGGTTTTATAAGTATGGACTTTACCTTGCTTCCCACTTTTTTCTTAAGGTTATATGCCTATATCCTCATGTTGGTAGGATTAGTTCATATGAAATTTAAGTGACTATGATGTATATTTCTATTTAGTTAAAGCATGCCAAAAAGACAATTTAAAATAGGTTTGCATCCATGTGGTTCATCTTTTCACTTTAGATCTATGAAGAAACCTTAGCCATGCACTTACTTGGAAACTAGTATTAAATAAAAAACTTTATAAAAATGATTAATATTGGCATATTTTTCAACTTAACATCATTTCGTACAATGAGATTGATGTGAGCGTTCGATGGGGTCACCAAGCACGAGTTGCCTCGGAGATTGCAGCTCCGACTGGTCCAGGATGGCCGATCGTCCTTTTCTTTATGTGGATTTACCTTCTATAGGGAGTGGAGTCAACTCCTTAGTTACCCTAGGTCTATATATTGTCGTCGTCGTGTTTTATGACAGTTTTTCTTCATGTTTTTTTGTCAGGACAGTTGTTGGCACCAGGTTTCTCCTTCTAAGGTTGTAGCGGCCCATTTATTTGTATTTTCATTTCAAAGTGTTTGTATGTAACTGCCCATTTGTTTTTCTTCGTTGTTGATTTTCCCTGTCAAAAGCGTTGGATGTAACTGCCTTATCATTTTTTGTAATAATATATATTTTTTAATATTGTGCTTTTGGCTAACTCCGGTATCATTTTGTTTCAGAGTTAGCCTAAGCCAGTCCTATCCCAATGTTTTTAGCATCCACTGATACCCAACTCTATCTCCACACAAAAATATTTTCATTTGCTGATTTTTTAAACCAGCCCCCCAAAATGTTTCTTTCCCGTCTTATATCAGACCTACATACCTTCCATATATCCACACCCAAGCTATAAGCCAAAGTCTGATTCAAGGGGAAATGGCACGATGCTGTTTTTGAGAAATCCATACAGAGGTGTCCTAGAGATTTTAGGGAAGATATGCAGTGAGAAACCCTCCAACTGCAACAAAGGCTTGCCGTCTTGAAGAGGAGACCATCCAGAGATGTCACAAAAATTCCATTTGATCCCTGAGATGAAGACCCACTACCCTCAATATTTGGCATGAAATATTAGAGAAGCCGAGATTTTGAAGTAAAGATAGATTTTCTATATTTCGATGTCCACATTGATAACGAGTTCATCGAGTGGCTCTGAACCTTAGAATGTGTCTTTGAGTGCTAGGATGTCCCACTGAACGGAATGATGGAACTAGCTGCAATTAATTAAGAGTGCATCTCATGGGTGGGTGAACTTGAAAATTCTTTGATAGCGAGAATAAAAGAGTAAAGTTACTTTCTCGTCTAAGATAAAATGAGAGATGTAGTGTCATTGCCTACTAATTCATTACAGATAGGATATTTTCTAAGGGCAATATCACCGAGTAACCGCCACATTTTACAGACAGAGTTCAACCCTATGATCAAGTAACAAGAGTACATCTAGTGGAACATTCAAGCCGACCTGACCTGAGATGAAACTAGTTTAGAGTGGAGGCCGGTGAAGCCGACTAGCATTCTTAAATCCGTTCCAGCCAGAAAGTGTTTTAAGTGACACGAATTTGGGTAATTTGAATCAAATTATCTAACTAGGAAAATGATCTCTTTTACTGATCATGGAGCAGTCAAACAAATAAATAGTGATGTATGAGAAGATGAAGACGTCGGAGATGAGCCTCAACTTCAAGCTGCCGAGGAAAAGACGCCAGTGATTTAAGAGGAGCCCATGAGATAGAGTCCAACTAGATTAGTTGAGGCTGTTCTAGAAGATAGCGAGCTCGAGATAATGGATGTTCATATAGAGTATGAGGTTGAGGTTGTGGCGTCTCAAACTATCTTTTTGCAGTCATTGAGAGGAGCATCAACATGATTGACATTGAATGTACAAAAGGGCCATAAGATTGATGAGCCGTTATCAAACGTAAAGCAACCTCAATAAGAGAATTTCAAAATTTTCAAATATATAATCTGCCTTCCGAGTTGCCCATACGAGGGAAGTTCAACATATCAGAGATGATAGGCTTTTGAGCTACATCTGAAAGACCATATGGAGCATTTTGGGTATTAAATTCATTTTAGCAATGTATCCACCGACAGATGGTCCGACATAGGAGATGAATCACAACATTGAAATTTGTCTTAGGAGCTTGGCGGAAAAGTCATATAGTGGGATCCAGGTCCCAACCAGAGAAGAAGAAGAGGCATTTCCTAAGTGGTTGAAGGTGTGAGTTGCCTTGTTTGTCATATATTTTGTACCAGAGTTGATTCTTCCTTACATAATTTTTTATCAGATATGCCCAATGGAGCACGAGAAGTGGGAGAAATAGTCTACAGTGTCAGCTCGGGTTGTGTTAAAAGAGGATGAATACTTATTCTATTAGGATGTGCTTTGTTATGACAACGCCCACTCCTTAGTTACCCTAGGTCTATATATGTTGTTGCCATCATGCTTTAGGGCAGTTTATCTTCGTGTTTTCTGTGATGACTGCCATTGGCTTCTAGTTTTTCCCTTCTAAGGCTGTGTCCCATGAAGAGTGGTACTCCGGCTATATCTCATCCGAGTTTGTGATAATCCTCGACCCCACCCCTTCGCAACCTTTCTACTTTTGGGATACACTTTAGTTGAGTTTATCTGTGTATGTTGTATTTCCCTTTCAAATGTGTTTGGATGTAACCGTCCATGTATTTTTAGTAATAATATTTACTTTTCTTATTGTGATTTGGGTTAACTCTGATATCAAAGATTTTACCTATCTTGATAATGGATTCATTTTTGCACTGGTGAGTTTGTGATTATAGTTTCTTACATGCTTCCTCATGCAAATGCTTTATCAATCTATCATGCTCGAATTAAGTGTTTGTTTCATTGGTAAGTCTTGTCTTTCTTTACTGCTTCTAGTGGTTCCACGGTATGATAATCTATTTTCCCATTATATTGATAACATTGCAGGACAATTCCATTTGCTTGGAACCTCGTAACTGCTGGTTACACGGAGCAAACACTGCCCGGGGTATGTGTTTTTCAAATTCTTGGTTGCTGATAGGAGTTATTGCTACGTTTTGTATGTAACTAATACCCTTGCTTTTTAAAACTGCTGCGATCACATCTATAGTTCCTTATGTATCATGAAGTTTACTTGTTATAGAAAACTTGAAACTCTATTATGAAATTAATGCCCCTCTGTGCACTTGTATATGTGAATTAGGAAGAAATTTGGCTTCGTGAATTGCTGTAGTTTGGAATTCTCGTTGTTGCTAGCATCGTTCAGTGAATAGGGCGAATGATGCAAAAAGATGTTTGTGGGAGCTGGTTTGTAAGCTTGATTTTAATTTTCCATTCCATCTCACATTTTCCATCATGATTTCCACTTGAAACAGGAGTGCAAGTATAAATCATGATATAGCTTCAGAGTATCAGGTGATTAAGGCGGAGCTTGTGGTTGTATGATAAAGCAATTCGTTGTGAGTAGTAGTGGTTTTAAGAGCGAGAAACAACTTACTGTAATTATATATGGTAAAAATGAGGGTTAAAGATGATTATTTGTAAAATTAGGTTTAAGAAAACAAATTATACTTACACAGAAGGCTTCACGACAATGCGCGGTCTCAGGAGTGGTGTATCTTTGCCCTTTCTTTTGAGGGAGGTTAAATCAGTGGTTAAGTAAAGGTACAAACTATAATATTGTAGAGAGCCTCAAGTTAGCACTTTTTGAGGATTAGGCTATGACTTTGGCATGCATATCTGAGAGCCGAAGATAATTGAAGAAGGCGGGGAGATAGTGTTAATGTGAAAAGTATATTGAAAAAAATTTAGACCAAATATTTTATGACTATAAGTTTTATGAAAATGATATAAATTCGCCTCAGGCCCTCAGTACAAGATGTTGCACTTATCTTGACTGATGAAGTGAAAAATTAAATTGAGCTCAAGTGATAAATTACAGGATTCCATACAGAAAATGATCTGGAAATCGGGCCTTTTAGAAGGGAGTATACTCATTGGCGGCTGGGGCAGAGAGAGACTAGGGGGTGGTTGCAGTAAAGGAAGTGCATAAGCAGGGTGAGGTATGCTGTAAAGGTGCTGGAGGGGGCTGATGGTACTGGTTGAGGATTTAGGGGGTTGTATTGCGGTAGCTGTATGGGATGGAGTCAGGCTGGCGGCTAGGAAACAGGGGCTAGGGATTCAACGGTGGTGGAGGAGGTGGGATAGGGTTGGCGACAAAGTAGCAAGAAAGGAATGACAAGTGGTTTACGTAGTAGTAGTGGAGGCGGGAGGGAGTTTTGGCAGCAGTGATGATTGACGACTAGAAGCGGGTGATTGCGGGAAAACTAGCAGGCAGCAGGGTGAAAAGAAGCAGGGTAGAACAGACGACGGGGAGAAGGGATGCACAACAGAGAACAAAGGGGGTATATGAACATATAACTATCTTCGCGGGAGCGAGCTACAACCGAAGCACCTCTCAAACCCTTGAAGAAGATCACCACTTCAAACGAGTTACAACCAGAGTGCCTTGTCACCCTCAGATACAACTCTAAACGGGAAGACAGCTACCAAAAACAAGCTTGGAACGAAACTCAGCAAAAAGTAACCCTATATAAAGTAGATGACATATTTATAATAGTAGATAAGGAGGACTTGGGCACAACCCTAACCCAAATGATTGGGCCGGCTGAGCCCCTTGCCTTTCCTCTGAACCGGTCGAGCTGTCCCAGTTGGAGCAGCTGACAGTTCAATAGAGCCCCGCTTAAGACTCCCGTGGTTGGGGATCTTTGATCTCATTCATCGAAGCTTCTGGCTGCACGTTGACAATGACAAAGTTGTTGTAAGATTCTGGAGCTGAAGGTTCTTCTACGGTCTAAGAAAAACCTGGATCTCACTAGACACTACATAGTTCCTCAAACCACTTGAGGGTTTTCCCCAACTTTTGAGCATATATCCATATCAATCCATCCTTCTAGGAGTCACACTACCGAGCTAAGCTGGGTCTACGTGTCATGCATATACTATTAAATCCTCCCAATGTAATCCAAGGTCTGCTCCTGGTTTGAAGTGAGAGTAATTTGAACCTCCCCAAATGGTGGTGACTATGGTGGTAAGGTATCGATCGTGATGTTCTGAAATGCTCTCTATCACGACCGTCCCATGTTAAGATTCAGTGTCTTAGTCCTATCCTTCTCTATCGTCTCCAAAACTAGTCCCATTGACATTGCTCCTGACATCAGCACCTGTGATCTCTAGCCTCACCAAAGGAAGAAGGACAATGCTCTTCTCCTATTTGGTGAAGGAGCAGGTGTTTTTGGATCTATTGTGTTGAGTCCTACAGTTAAACTGCCATGGTCTCTTCAATAATCCATGGGTACCACACACACCTAATCCTACAACCGTCTCTCAATCGAAAACTCCTCTAGACACATTCGGTCACTGTTGACTCTGTTCTCCTTCTTCAGCAACGTCAGAGAATATAGCTGGGATTGCCTCCGAATCATGAGGCTCAATTTTTCCACTTTCTACGCAAACACAATGTTCTTACTATTCCCTTTTGTTCACTGTGCAACAAATGTATCATATGTTATGGCGAAGCCAGAACAAATACTTTATATCCTCAATTTGTAGGATCCATCGAACCATGAGGATCTCCTCATCCTGCTCCTCAGCTACCTCCCCGTCACTAACCTGCTCCATTGTGCCCTACTAGGTGAAAGAGACTACTCGACTAGTCGGGCAGCTGAAGGTGATGTGCCCAAATCCATGACATCTAAAGCATTTTCTTGTAGACACTGTCGTAGGCATGTTGCTTTTCTCAGGCTTCTTCTCACTTGGGGTGGTGTTGTCCTTATTTGAACCAATTTTCTAAACATTCTGAGACGTACTTCTGTTGATGTCTCCAATTGTAGATGATTGTCTGCCTGAGAGTAGTTGCCTGCTCAGTTTCAACTTTCTTTCCACCTTCAGGGCTAAGGTCTGGGCATTTCTCAGTGACCAATAGAGCTGTAAATGCACCACATTGGTGATAACTGGCTTCAACCTCCCAGATAATTGTTGTGGTATGCTTCTCTGGCCCGACCAACTAAAACTTCATCTGCAATTGGTCAAACTGTGCTGTGGACTCCACCGATATATCTCTTTGCTTTAGGTGGTGGAGTCCAGAGACATATCCTGTCGGTGATGAGGTGGTATTTTTTCTGCATTGACTTCCTCATCTTCTCCCACTTAATAATCTTGTCATTGTCTTATCTCTTTCTTTGCCTCTACAAGTTTTCCCACCACAAAGAGGTCCTCTTCCTTAATTTGATGGATGGAAGCTTCACCCTCTTGTCATTTGGTACGTCTTTGTATTTAAAAACCCTTTCAATTGACTATAGTCGTTCGATAAAATTGTTTGTATCTATATCTCCATCAAACTCCGGTAGATTCACCTTTATTCTGAAGTTCATGTGTCCTCCATTTTGTGACGTCCTCTCTCAACCTTCTCAGATACTGGATTCTTATGCGTCGTGGTTTGTCTTCTTCTTCGCTGAAATTCTCTCTATGAAAGAGGTTGAATTTCTCGTCTCTTTCGCCCCTTATACTTTTTCTTTCATGAGCGAGGGTTATTTTTCCCATGGTTTTATGCTCAATGTCTGCAAGCCTTCGTTGAAGTCAGCGGATCTTTAGCTGTATCTCTACCCGGGTAGATTGAATATGTATCTCTTTGGTGACATGACTAGAGTTTAGAGTTGGGAGGTGAAAGAGGGTGTAAAAATTGATTTAGGGTTGTTGATTCTGAAAATCAACAATGTGAAATTAGAGTTAGGTCAAAGTTTGGCCTTGGTTTGAGAAGAAAATAAAAAGAAAATTTGGTGGAGGTTGCTTGGGTAGGGGCGGATGCTAGAAAACCCTACGATATGAGTAGGGTTAACCTATGTTTGATACCAATTCATACGAGAGTCAACCCAAAAAGGTGGTAGAAAAACATAATTTAACTACCCAAAACAAACTTGGTTATATTTAAGACTCAAAAGCAGGAAAGGAAATGCAACACAACACGAATCTCCAGCTAGGGCGAGGTGGAATGTCCGGTGTACAGTGCCGGGGGTGGGGGGTGGACGAGGTGGTGGCCGGTTGGAAGGGAGTAAGTTGGTAGGAGTCTCTTGTGTGGGGGGGGGGGGGGGGGGGGGGGGGGGGGGGAGTAGGGGGTGGCTATAGTATGGGAAGGGTGTAAGTAGGGTGCTGGAGGGGGATGATGGTAGTGGTCAGTGATTTAGGGGGCTGTATTGCAGTAGCTGGGAATGCGGGCCTGGGATTTAGTGGTGGTGGAAGAGGTGGGATAGGGTTGGCAAAAAAGCAGCAGGCAAGGTATGAAGAGGGTCTACGCAACATCAGTGGAGATGGGTAGGAGGTGTGGTAGTAATGATTTTTGACAGTTGGAAGCAGGTGATTGCGTGAAAGCCAAGTGACGGGGAGAAGGGATGCAGTGGATAGCAGGTGGCAGGTGGCAGATAGAAGGGATGCGGAGGACGATTAGGAATGAAGAACTATGAACGCAAGAGCGAGCTACAACTGGAGAACCTCTCAAACCCTTGGAGAAGATCACTCTCTCGGACGAGTTGAAATCGTAGCACTTTGTCGCCCTCGGATATAGCCCTAGATGAGAAGACAACCGCCGACTACAAGCTTGAACCGAAACTTAGCAAAAACTAACCCTAAACAAAGCAAATGATATATCTATAACAATAAATAATGAGGACTTGGGCGGCAACCCTAAGCCAAATAATTGGGATAGTTGGACTCTTGCCTCACCCCTAAACGGTCCAACCATCCCAGTTGGACCAGCCGCTGGTTCAGTGGGGCCCACGTCAAAAGTTGTTTTTGATAACCTTCTATTTTATATGAGTTGTGTGTGTTATGGTTTTTATAGATACTTCATTTGTCAGCATGATGATATTTCGATACATAATATTATAATTAACTTCAACTTTTTCCATAAATGATTGAACTAGTGTGCATCATATACAAATGATATATCTCCTCGTAATTAGAGAAGAAACTAATAAAATGTAGTGGGTTATCATTTATAGAAGATGGCTTCAGTGGTGGAAATAAGGGGTTATGGGATGTTTTAGTTGTCATTGATAAATTGTTCATGATTCATTTAATTATTTTTTACATGAGGGGGGAGATCGACAATTAGGAGAGAGGTATCAACTTTATTAGTGATGATGAGAGACAACCATGATGTTAATTGTGAGTATTGGACTTGGCGATGATGAAGAGCGTCGAAATTGGTGTTGACAACAAGTGTCTGCATTGGTGTTAATAGTTGGACATCAACGATAGGAGTTAGAATTATATGCACGCAGCAACACCATTGTTGACTGTAACTATTGGCATTAGTGGGCCTCGGTCTTGGTGGCGAAGATTGACATCGATATTTGTGGCAAAAATTGGCATCAACGTTGATGATGATGTTGGCCATTGGTCTTCATGATTGATTGCCATGAGCCTTGTGATAGGCATTAATGTTGATGGTAGACATGTGGTGACAACAAGTTCAAGGTTGGTGATAGTGGTGGACATCGACTCTAGTGGCGGTGACGAGCAGCAGCATTTGGTAGTTATAGTGTACAATAGTGTTGTTGGTAATGACTTGTTCCAGCCTTATTGGTGACAACAATTATGAACAATCCTAGCGACATTGGATGTCTGCATTATTGGCTATCATGGGTGTGCCATGGTTGTGATGATGGGTGTCAGATTTGTTGATGCTATTGATCCTTGGACTTATTGATGGTGGCACGTAGTGACATTTGTGTCAATTGAGGTCAGCGTCGGGCCTAGTGGTCTCGTTTGGACAGCTCGCAAACTTTGTTCCTTGATAAGTTGGCTCATCACGCTAATCCTAATCCGGATGTTCTTACTGACCGTTTGAGCTAGTCGCTTTAAAACAACTAATTTGCAATTGTTTCCGACAAACGACCATTCCCGCCCGATCTCGATAAACTATCTAACTCGTTTGGTTCATGCGTTTGAAAACAACTCGATTTGCAGAATCGTTTTGAATAAATTATCATTTTGTCATTATGCAGTTGTGCTGTTTACAACAAAATTGTTATGACTATATATTTGATAGTTTAAAATAAAAACAATATTTCATAACAATACAAAAAATATATATACACATCACTTAATAATGAGTGTCAATAAACTTTAAAAAAAGAAAATACATATTAAAATTACAGTGAAAAGTATGATGATATTTAATTTAAAATGCAGACGCTTTTTACAAGCAACGTTGTCCTATAGGGATATCATTGCACGCTTAACACTATCGGCAGTAGAATCGACCAGACTGTCTGCCCACCTGAAGAATTCACACGTCTCCTGACTGTTTGCCCACCGCGGGCACCTATAGCACTATCGCTCATCACTATGTGACCGGTACGACGTAAGTAACAAAGACGACAGTCCGCAGCGGCATGACACTCGCGTGGAGTTCCCCGAAAACCTGTAGCTCATCTTCCTTCAATATTTCAAAAGAGAAGCCGTCGGTCATTATATTAGGTGAAATTAAAAAAAAATCATGGAAATTTTTGACAAAAAGGAGAGACCCTCATATACAATTCCATGACAAAAGAATTTGATCTTAAAATGTGGATGTGTTTTCCAAGTGCTTTGATGTAAATGTTTGAAATTTCATCGGTTACCACAACAATACATTGCTGACGTAGAGTACCCTAACGATCATAAAACATTAAGATATATTACTAAAGAGGAAGCTGAAAAGATTTTAGGATCTTCATTAGCAGCAATTGTTATCGTTCAAAATTGATAAAAGGCATTAGATAAGATCCCATTTGGGACAACTTTTGTTTTTTTGTTTTCTATGTTTTATTTTTATTTTGTTTTGATTATGTTTTCATTTGAATTGAAGCATGTTTGGTTGTTATTGTTGTTTTTAAACTAAAAATATCTTCGAAGTGTTTTGAGTGTTTTTAAAAATAAGGTGGATTGTTAAAAAAAAAATAAAGGCATATAAAAATTATATTATCTAAAGATGTTTTCAAAACAAAATAAAAATGAAAACAAAAATGAAGCCAAATGGCCCCTAAAAGCTTAAACATTGATACTATTTTTCAAAAAATGGGAAAAAGATTAAAAGGTTGGAATGTTGAGATGGATGCTTTTATTGACAGTTGGCTGAAAATATGATACTCTTATGATAATATTCCTGGTGTTTTTGGGTATACTTGCAATTCTAGAACTTGCTTTGTCTGGTTTGCATTAGGAATGCTTTTTTTTTTTTGTATACTCTCGCTTGTGGTTCAGGTTGTTAATAGTAGAATTCAGGTTGGTTGGTTGAAGTGGAGGAATGCGTCCGACCTATTGTGTGATAGAAAAGTACCGCTTAGACTGAAAGGAAAATTTTATAAGATGGCGGTGAGACCTTCAATGCTCTATGGTGCTGAATGTTGGCCTTTAAAAGA
Source organism: Papilionanthe hookeriana x Papilionanthe teres (assembly GCA_022702705.1). NCBI lineage: Eukaryota > Viridiplantae > Streptophyta > Magnoliopsida > Asparagales > Orchidaceae > Papilionanthe > Papilionanthe hookeriana x Papilionanthe teres. The sequence continues at coordinate 80,810,476 of CM040424.1, read as the reverse complement.
GAAGCATAATGTTAAGTTAAGTGTTGCCGAGATGAGAATGATTAGGTGGATGAGTGGCTTTACACTTAGAGACAAAATGTGAAATGAATTTATCCGTAATAGGGTTGGTGTTGCACTGTGACGGATAAAATTAGAGAGAGTCGCCTTAGATGGTTTGGTCACATTAAACGTCGACTACCTGATGATCCGATTAGGAGAGTAGATGTTTTAAATACAACTTATGTTAAGAAAGGCAGAGGTAGACCTAAGAAAACTTGGGCTTATTGTATAAAAAATGATCTTAATTTATTAGAATTATACGAAAATTTGACACTAAATAGGACGCAATGGAGAAAAAAGATTCATGTAGCCGACCCCACTTAGTGGGATTAAGGTTTTGTTGTTGTTGTTGTTGTACTCTCGCTTGTGGTTCATCTGTTCTTCATCCATACTATAACGTATTGAAAATGACAGTATTTAAAACTTCACAAATAAGAACTTTAAGCCACCTGAAAAATTACATAAAACATAGGATAATGGATATAATAATCACTGCATAATAGGATAAAGGAAATATGACTGTGCGTCCATGAAAAAAAGCAAACAATCCATGACACAAATTTTACAAATATTAATAAGAAAACAAACAAATAATATCCTATAACACTCATTTATCCTTGAAAGAGCGTAAGTAATCAATTCAGTATTCTGGATCCATTTTCAAAAGTAACTGTCTGCGGGTTGGGTCTTCTACCAACTTCAAATAGTTGACATAGAGCTGTCTTTCCGCCTTAACTTCATGATATGTATCTAGGAGTCGAAGACACTTTTCAATTGAGTTGTCATGTGAGGCAGCAGACTTAACAATACAGGATTCAACCAGTTTTTCTACGGTGCCTCTGATGAATGTGACTCCTTTCATTTTGTTCACACTGGGCTGCTTTAACAAGTTTGCGGATTGAACATCTGTGTGGATTGAGCTGGGGCCTTCTCCTGAGTCACTGACCTGCTCAGTTTCCATGACTTGTGGTAAGCCGGTAAACTTCTGCTCACTTGGGGTAAAAGCATGACCTCCCGTTGTGACAACCTCACTGAACATGTCGTCCAACTTCTCTTCCAAAACCGTTTCAATGCCACTGAATTTAAATTTCCTGTCTGTAATATACAACAATTTTATTTTTGAAACCATTTTAGTGTGAAACATGATGAAAGAAGTAATCTTAGGTATGTCATCACCTCTAATTTCTCAGCCCATCAATCATCTGACGCATCAATTGTCCGCTTCACTGGATCTCAACCCAATCACGTTGATCCCCTGTTAAATTCTTTTCATATTTTTCAATAATTCTCAAATAAAATACATATAAATTTGATTTTGAATTGAAAAATGTTTGTGTATGAAATTATATTAGAGTAATAAAATTTTGAATATAGAATGAGTAAGAGGATTTAACTAAAACTTTATAGTGATGATGAAAAATTTAATGTTAAATTTTTTTTTAGTGAAGATATGTTAAATATTGTGTAACTATATTTAGTAAGAGATATTGTATTTTTGAAAAATATAGAAGAATTAAACTTTTATTTTCAATACTTAAATTTCGTTTATTAAAAGTAATTTTCAAAACAATTATTATACTTTTAAGTAAAAGATATGTATCAAATCTTTGCATTAGGAAATGAATAGTGAAATTCAAAATCATTAAAAGTCTATTCAGATATAGTATTACTTGCGAAAATAAAGAAAAAAAAGTATAGTATGTAAAAGATGGGAGAAGTTTGAGGATTAGTGCCTAATCAAAAATTGGTTCCACATCTGATCATTTTAATGCATAAGATTTGAGAAACTCCTAAGCTTAAGGATATAATATAATAAGTATAATTATTTTTAATGAAAATTTTTAAGTAAAGAAGATAGGATGCCTAAGCTCTATATTTGGAATCTACAAGCATTTCTGAATTAGATAGGAGCTCATAATTTAATACTTTTTCACTTTAGATATTTTATAAACTTTAAATTGATCTCATTTACTAAAGTTTTTTATTTCTAGAACAAAATTTTAGAATCTCCTAAAGAAACTCATTCACATAATTTGCTAATATTGATTTTGAAAGATTGTAGTGTCGCTTGAGGACAAGTAACATTTTAAGTTTGAGGAAATTTGATATATCTATAATATATAATATTTTTGTACATATTTTTATAACTATTTTTGATGATATTGCATTTAATGGAAGTATTTGTGTGTTTTTCTTTCAGATACAATTAAATGGACTAAATATGTTAAAAAGAGTGAAAAAATCAAATTTGAAGCAAAAATGAATGTGTTAAATTGAAGTGGGGCGCCTAAGCGCTCAGATCTAGCTCCTAAGCGCCAGCAGACAGAGAAGACCGCTTCTTAGCGTCAAAGGCCTCACGCTTAAGCGCAGGGTAGTTACTTTGCAATTTCAAGGAATTTTTGGCAAAATTTGAAGGGGTGTTTGAGGCAACTTTTGGTACAAACGTGGGTAGCTGATCAAGGGTGTCAAAAGACATTCAAATAACACTTGAAAGGATGCATCTTTTAGGAAGATTCATTGAATATGAAAACATTTTGAAGAGACATCAATGTATCTGTTGAGAAAATATAAAAGAAAGGTCTTAAAGAGGGCTGAAAAAGTGTATGTAGAGAGAGTTAGGAAAGAGTAGTTATAGTAAGAAGTTGTAGGATTATTACTTAAGAGTTTCTTCACACTTATCTCATTCATAGTGAAATGGAATGTGGGTAGAGATTTCTAAGTAAAAATTCATTATTTTAGAGAGATTTTAACCCTCTACGATTCGGCGACCAATCCTAGGGAGGCTTGCAAAAGAAAGAAAGAGATTCAAAGGAACTTCAAGGGTTTAGTGGAGAAGAACTTGAGATAAGTTTTTATTTTTGTATTTCATTTGGTTTTAATTAACTTCTTGTGTTTCTACATGATTTCTACCTTTAAAATTACTTGGGTTTTCTCCATGGATTCTGAGTAGTTTTCTTTATCTTTTTTCTTAAAATAAAAAGTAATTAAGTGTTCGATGGAAGTTGTGGAAGTATTGATCTTTAATGTTGGAATAAGTTGTGATGATTTAATCATTGCACTTCATTCACTTCTTGATTTGACCAATTAAAATGTTAACATTTGTTGTGAGAATATGTAAGATCCTTGTAGATATTCTCTCAGTCAACTATTGGTAGAAATCGCATGAGATTGTATGGATGAGAAAATAATTCATATAATTTTGTGCAAATAAATAAATAATATAATTTGATGAGTGTAGAATTAGAGGACTTTAGGATGACAGACTAAGAGCCCGTTTGGGGTAGCTTATTTGATGCAGTGGTGTTTTGAAAACACACTTAGCCTGTTTGGTAAACTGTATTTTGGCAGCTTATGCGTTTTCAAAACGCTAAAAATAACTTTTTCACACCGCACCTATCTTGGTGCGGTGGCAGCTTTCTGTCTGCGGTCTGGCTTTTCAAAAAAAAAATTTGTAATAGCCACCACACCTAGCTTATCAGCAGATTATTTTTTAATCAGCTTATCAGCAGATTATTCAATAAACTGCAGCTGCCTCAAACAGACCTTAAAACTCCCAATTTGGTTTATTGTTTTAGGTTTTGATATGAGATGTTAGCCTCCAGGTTGAGGGAAATGAGAGAAATCTATAGTGAGCTAGTATCTTCCATACTTAAGCCGTCTTCAAAACTATTCAAACTTTAAACTAGCCAATGTTCTTTATAGGATCTCTAGTAAGGGTAAAGAATAATATTGTTCCTATTTGACACAACACATTTTGAATATTTCCACAACATAACTCCTATACTTATTACTTATTCATGATAAGGAAAGAGATTTTCATTTATACTTATTTTATCTTACAAAAATCTCATTATAGTTAATTGTTTAGAAAAAACAAAAAAGAATCGCATTTTTCAATCTTCTGATATCTTAATTTGTTTGAGTGTCTTTTTTCTAAATAGATTTTGTGATCTAATTCCTTATTATTAAATATCCAAAGATTGTGTAGGTTCGATATTTCGAGGCTTAATCAGAAAGTCATATATTACTTGATAATGATATGTATACTTGCGTAGAATCCTTAAAATTTAAATATAACTATTGAACTCTTATTTACATCGAAGTCAAGTTTTTGGTATCGTTGTAAAGAATGAAATTTTATTAAAGGAAACTAGAATATTATATCATAAATACACAATTATAAATCATATCACCACAAGTATAAATATCAGGAGTGATCATTGTCACATTCTAAAACTTCTGCACCTTGACTTTTTGGTGAGTAATGGCATCCTCCATTGTGTATAAATACTTCTCAACAAAATGGGATAGCCGAGACGAAAAACTGTGACCTCTTCGAAGGTGCTCACTCCATTATGTTTTAATCTAATGTCTTGAAACAGTTTTGAAACAATACCATTCTCACTGCCACCTATCTCATAAATAGTGACTCTTCTCAAATTCACAAATTTTGAACCCACTTAACCGTCCTGATGTCATGTTTTCGAGTTAATCGGGTCTTCTCCACCTTATACTTATGATTTTTGTGCGCACTGCTATTGTTCGAAACACTGCTTTCAATCAGAGTAAACTTGATCCCAAATCCATAAAGTTTATCTTTATTGGGTAGTTCGCCACTTAAAAAAGATATCAATGTCTTGATCATACCATTAACAAAATCTGTGAGTGTTGATGTCTCCTTTGAATGTGTTCCCTTTTTTCCTAGCTCAACCCTAAGTGAGGAGTAGATTGGGTTCTTGGACACTGTCCCTTATCCTACTTTTATTGATGTCCCCCACTGTTCTTTCCACTAAGGAGTCCTCTGTTGCAATGAGTGCACCATCCAGTGAGTCCCCTGATTCAGTGAGTGCACCATCTCCTTCCACTATTCGTGTCTTCACTCGACACATCAGTTCCAATGCTCCTACCTTGGAACCCGCTACCTCCTTACAGGACCCAGACTCCACTCTAAACGACATCCTCAGCACGACCCCTCTTTCAAATGAGGTGAGTTCTCCGAGTAAGGTATGCAATTAGACTTGCTCCCTTTATTCTATGGCAAATTGTCTCTTTCTGCAGTTTATCGCCGACCTACAAAACATTTGCTATTGTCCTGACAGACCATCATATCCCAGCTACTATTGAGATTGCTCTTGCTGATCCAACTTGGAAAACGGCAATAATGAGGGAAATGAATGGCCTTCAGTGGAACTATACATGGGACTTCGTTTATCTTTCTCAGGGTAAGAAAGTCTTGGGGTGCTAATGGATTTTAAGCACCAAGTTCAACTCTGACGGATCCTTTGAACGCAACAAGGCACGATTGGTTGCCAAAAGGTACTCACAGACCTACGGAATTAACTATGAGGAGACATTTGCTCCAGTGGCTAAGTTAAACACTATTCAGGTTTTGTTGTCACTTGCGGCAAATATGGATTGGCATTTATTCGAACTAGATGTCAAGAATGCATTCTTGAATGAAGAGCTGACAGAAGATGTGTACATGTCTCTTCTTCTGGGTTTTGATTTTACTGCCTGTATAGGACAAGTGTGTAGGCTAAGAAAGTTTATTTATGGGCTAAAACAATCCTCAAGGGTCTGGTTTGGCAAATTCACTAAGGTGGTTGTTGGCCATGGTTTTACTCAGGCTCAATTGGATCACACCCTCTTTTTCCGGACACTCCTATAATGGTCAGATATCTATTCTTATTGTCTGTATTGACGATATTATTCTTACAAGTAATGATTTCCCAACATTGTAGGCCTTAAAAGACGTTCTTGCTTCATCATGAAGGATTTGGGATCTTTCCAGTCCTTCTTATGCATGGAAGTAGCTTGGTCCTCTTGGGGAATTTGTCTGTATTAGCGCAAATATGTGATTGATCTCTTGGCAGAGAACAACATTTTTCTGTGCAAACTTCTTGTTGTTCTTATGAATTCTAATGAATAATTATCTGACATTCCCAATGTTGTACATATCGACAAAACTCATTACCAGTACCTTGTAGGAAAACTCATCTACCTCGCTCATACTCGCCCCGACATATGCCACACAATTGGAATAACGAGTCAATTCATGCATGACCCCTACGAGCACCACCTTCATGCTGTCCACTGGATTCTCACTACTTAAAAGGTGCACTGGGCTTAAGTTTGTTCTTTTTCCGTCACCCCTCTCGGTCTATTGTTGTTTATATAGATGTTGATTGGGCTAGATCAGTTCATGATCAGCATTCCACCGTGGGGTATCGCTCATTTGTATGGGGCTATCTCGCATGTGGAAAAATAAGAAATAGTCTGTGGTTGCTCGAACCAGTGCTGAAGCTGAATCCCGATCTATGTCCTTAGGAATCTGTGAAGCTCTCTGGCTACGTATCATGCTCCACGAACTTTGTATGCTAACCTCTGTCTCGCTACAACTATTTTGTGGTGATAAGACCGCAATCGGATTGCTCACAACCCAATCCAAGCATGATAGTACCAAATATGTGGAAATCGATGGATACTTTATTAAGAAAAGATTGTGTTTTGGGAGATTTGTGTTCCATATGTGGCCTCCAGTGGTCAACTATCAGACATCCTTACCAAGAATTTGTGTAGCCCTTTGTTCGATGATTTTAAGTCCAAGTTGAATATGACTGACATCTATCCTTTAACATGAGGAGTAGTATTAGAATAAATGGTTATTCTTATGTTATTATTACTTATTATTTGATTTTATTCTCTAATTATATTTTTCCTCTTTTGCTTTATTCTGTTTTGTTTTCTTTCCTAATTACTTTATTTTATTTTTATTATTTTCCATTATTATACCTATTGTAATTGGGTTTAAATATCCCTCCTATTAATAAATATATGCAGCTCTTTTCTCAAATCTGATACAGCACACAATTTTTTTTTATATATTACTCCCCTTAACTTTCTTATTTGCACAGATAGCACTCAAATCATTAATATCACTACAAAATAACACTTACTATTTTTTATATGTGAAATACACATTTTCATGTATAGATTTAAAACACCAAAGTGCTATGTAAATATGAAAGTTTAGATCCGAGATATGTAAACAAATAAGAATTGTGTTAGGTATCTAAATTCGCTTTCCAATTACACTGCCCAAAGACAGCACCCTAGGAAACAGAATGCCAATTTCATCTTCTAAGCTTTTTCCGACCGCAACCATATTAATTTAGATGAATATGCTATTTCCATCATAACAACTCACTATTGGATTTACTTTACACTGAACCAGAACTGAAATATACAAAACCATATGATCAAACTACTTATAAACAAAATTGTCTCTCTCAAGTTCATCATGTTTGCTTGATGCGATGCTTTCAATGAGAATAAGCACACTGGATTTTATCAGGCAATCTACAAATATAACGTAGATCTATTTTCATTTAACTTACAGCATTAAAGAATTAACTGAATCATGTGGCATTTAGTCTTTAGATAATAATAAGCATAATATAAAATTCTTCTTGGTATACTTTAATGTTTTATTTCATCAGCCAGTGAATTTGATATAACTATAAGACCGCTCCGTTATGCAGGTAGCTATCAGTGTAGTTGGTCTTCTTTTCATTGGGAAGTTTCTGGAACCACTATGGGGATCGAGGGAATTCTTTAGGTTCATTGTTCTTGTCAACTTCTTAATTTCGATCTGCATTTTTGTGACCGCTATTGCGTTGTACTACATCACAACTGAGGAGAGCTACCTGTAAGTGCAGTCATTCTGGTGCAATTATGTGTTATTGTAGCTGCAGGAATTTACCTTTTGTCGACCAGAAATGCATGCTTAAATTTAGTCCAGTTTATATTGAACATCAGCGGCGCCAAATTGCTTTGATTTTTATTTTTTTTATTTTCTACTGTTTGATAAACTTTCCTCTGGGCTTGGGCGTTGTACGACAGAGCAGGAAATACATCTGGAAGGTTATGAAAAATATGTGAAAGGGGTTGGAATAGTGCATAACAAGGTAGATGTTATCTCAAGGAATTTAATTAAACAGGATTTAACAATGAAGGTTGTGAATGAGGAAAGTATTCATAAAGTTGACTCAGAAAGTTTGGAAGCAAGAGTGATGTTGCAGAGATTGTTTGGGCTTTCCTTAAAGGATATTGTTTTCATAATATACATCTATTCCTTTACCTTTAAGATTCATATGCAATAACCATAGTGCAAGACATACATCTATTCCTTTGCATTGATTATGTTGGTATAAATATTAGGATTGTTTGCGATCTTTTTTTTATTTTTACAGCTTGTAAAAATATGTGGAAAAATCAACTTATAAGATATATATATTTTTTTTGGACAAGGTCATATGAATAGTTTTCCGTTGGTTAACACAACCTTTACATATGTGTTGAATGTACACTGCTAAATATGTCCTCAGCAACAAGATATGATATTTTTTCTGGCTATAAATACAATTTATCCTAAATGTTTGTCATTGTCCCTTCAGTCTAATCTACACGTTGAAATAATCCTTGCTTCAAACTTTCACTACTTCTTGGATATGGCCAGTTTGTAGATTTTAATTATTCCAATTGTTTGGGTAATAATAATAATAATAATGATAGTCATAATTTTTTTTTTGAAATTCCATTGCAGCTACACACCTGTTTCTGGTTTCCATGGTATCCTTTCAGGTTTCTTGGTAGGAATCAAGCAACTTATGCCGGATCAAGAGCTGAGTTTATTTTTCCTGTTGAAGATAAAAGCAAAGGTTCAAAGTGAATCTTCATTTTTTTCTTATTCTTTTCTTTCTTCGTCATTATTTTGTTTTTGATGTTCTTTCCAATTTTATATTTCTCCTGGCTTCCTTACCTCTGTTCCAGTGGATTCCTACTGTTGTTGCAATGGTTTCAGTAGCTGTGAGCTTCTTCGTACCAGAGTCTGCTTCCTACCTTCCAACTGTACTATATGGCTTCTATGTGGGTTGGCTTTACTTGCGTTATTTTCAGAAAAAGCCTGAAACTGGACTCAAAGGTGATCCGAGCGACGAGTTTTCCTTCTCTAGCTTCTTCCCTCTGTTTCTGCGGTAATGTGATTTGCACTGTAATATTATGTTGAAAATCATTTTATATACACTAAGTTATTTTCTGCCTTCTACGAACTTGCAGCCCAATTCTTGATCCAGTTGCTTCATTGTTTGATAAAATTTTGTGTGGAAAAAGATTGCATAAGTTGAATGAATCTAGCTCATTGGTGTTAAAAGGAAATCCGTTACCTGGATCTGATCCTATCGATGCATCAAGGAGAAGGTAAGCCTTCAAATTTTCTAGTTGTGACGCCTCAAAGTGATGAGCTTTGATAATATCCTTGGCCACCATTTTTCAGGTTGTTTTATTTTTTTGGTGGATTTTGGATGCAGAGTACCTTAGGATCTATGATTTCTTATCAATATTTAAATTGTAATGTAAATCTAGATGCAACCGAACAAAATATAATGAAGCTGGAAGTTTTCTAATCAAGTTATTAATCTTAAAACAATTATTTACTGTCTTCGAGGAAAACAAAAGAAAAACAATATAATTTAACTTCGGCAAATGATTTATAGCTTTCTACTAGAAATTGACTAGAACTTCTTTTGTTGCTAAGGTTAGGCAAACAATTGAAATTGCATACAAAAGAAAATAAATTAGGCTGTAGCAAGTTTGAAAAAATAAAATAATTTCAACGTATCAAAAATTAACTAGAAGAATAAGAAGAGAAAGGAAGGATGAAAGGGGAAGAATTCATCCAAAAGCATGGCTCATGTTTGTCAAAATCTGGCCCAATAACTTAGAGCTCCCAAGACAGGAAGATGATGGTGGCAGAAATTTGAAGCATTCTAAAAGTAAATCAATTTAGGAAAGTTTTTCTCAAAAAATTAACAATCTCACAAAAGAGCTACTAAATTAAATATTTTCATTTAAAGATATTTATACATATAGTTTATTTAAGAAAAGAGGAGCATCTTATTACTTATAAGAATTGATCTAATAAAACATAATTGATTATTTTCTTATGAGAAGAAGAGATCGTCGAGATTGTAAGGATTGTAAGGTCATTCCATATGAAAATTTAAGTACCCAACATCGATTATTCGTTTTAGATTTTAAGATGAACAAATGTAAAATAAAGAATACTATGATTCATCATCGTAGAATTATATGGGGTAATTAAAAGACAAATAAAATTATTTTTTTGAGTAAAGTTCAAGATGTAAAAGTTTGGAATATTCATGAAGAAGCAAATGCTATGTGGAAAAAGTAATAAAAAACTATTAAACACGTGACAAAAGTGTACTCGGAGAATCAAAAGATAAAGTTTCTATAAATAAGAATAGTTGGTGGTGGAAAAATAATGTGCAAGAAAAGATGATTATGTTATAAAAATTGTTTTAAATGTAAAAGCTTAGAGAACTGGGAAAAATATAAAACGATCTGCAGTGAATCTAAGAGAACAATCTGTGATGCTAAAAATTTTGTTTTTAGTGAACTTTATAACAGATTAGATACTAAGGAGAGTGAAAATTATATATATAAATTAGCCAAACAAAGAGAAAAGAAAAGTAAAGATTTTACTCATGTAAATTGTATTAAATATGAAAATCAAAAAGTATTTTTTTTATAAAAAGATATTATAGGTGGATGACTTATGTTAATAAACTTTTTAATGAAGTCTATGAAAATATGATCGATCTTAATGACCTTAATATTGTTAATAATAATAAAACGTTTCATTTTTACCGTCACATTAGTAAAAAAGAAGTTGAGGAGGTTTTAAAGAAAACTAAGGGTGGAAAGTCTGTAGGACTTGATGATATCCCAATTGAAGTGTGGAAATATTTAGGAGATTTGGGAGTTTCTTGGCTTACTAAACTTTTTAATATTATTTTAAAAACTAAAAAGATGTTTGAGGAGTGGTGGAAGAGTATTTTGGTCTCCATTTTTAAGAATAAAGGGGATGCACAAGAGTGTGCAAATTATAGAGGAATTAAATTGATATTTCATACTTTAAAATTATGGAGAGTGTAATTGAACATAGGCTAAGACGTAGTACCAAGATTTCTCATAATCAATTTGGATATATGTTGGGCAGGTCTATCATGGAAGCTATACATTTATTGAGAGGTTTGATGGAGAAGTATAGATATAATAAGGAGGATCTACATTTGATTTTTATTTACTTAGAAAAAGCTTACGATAAGGTTCCAAGAGATATCCTTTGGAGAGTCATTGAGAATAAATGTGTTGATATGACTTATATTCAAGTCATTAAAGATATGTATACTAAAGTTGTTACTTGGGTTCGAACTGAAGGAGGATTGACCAAATATTTTCTTATTTCTGTGTTTACATCAGGGATCGGCATTAAGCTCATATCTTTTTTCTTTAGTTATGGATGGCCTTACTGGACATTTACAAGAGGATGCACCTTGGTGTATGCTTTTTGCTGATGATATCCTTCTTGTGGATAAGACGAGAGAAAAAGCCCAAGTAAAACTTGAATTATAGAGGTCAACATTAGAGTCTAAAGGCCTTCGTTTGAGTAGAACTAAAACTGAATACATGGAATGTAATTTTAGTAATAGTAGCTCTAGTGACAGAAGTGCGACTTTGGGTGATCAAATTATTAAAAAGTGTGAACTATTTAGATATCTCGGGTCTATTGTTCAAAGCGATGGTGATATATATGGGGATGTTAATAGTAGAATTCAAGTTGGTTGGTTGAAGTGGAGGACTGCTTCGCGCCTATTTTGTGATAGAAAAGTATCGCTTAGACTGAAAGGAAAATTTGATAAGATACCAGCGAGACCTGCCATGCTCTGTGGTGCTGAATGTTTGCCTTTGAAAGAGAAGCATAATATTATGTTAAGTGTTGCCGAGATGAGAATGATTAGGCGGATGAGTGGCTTTCACTTAGAGACAAAATGCGAAATGAGTATATCTGTGATAGGGTTAGTTTAGCTCCAGTGACGTACAAAATTATAGAGAGCCGTCTTAGATGGTTTGGTCACAAACGTCGACCATCTAATGATACAATTAGGAGAGTAGATGTTTTAGATTCGACTTATGTTAAGAAGGCAGAGGTAGACCTAGGAAGAGTTGGGCTTATTGTATAAAAAATGATATTAATTTATTATAATTAAATGAAAACATGACACTAAATAGGACGCAATGGAGAAAATGATCTTAATTTTTTACAGCTATAGCTTTGATACCATACTTCCTCAAAATGAAGCAAATTAATCAGGTATTTCGTACACATCAGGTAATTCATACTTCCTCAAAATGAAGTAAACCGAATAAGGTGTTTAGGGTTTTATTTTAATATATAGTATAGTATATTAATTATAATATTATAATATTTATATTAATATAATTAATACTATATTATTATTATTGTTATTAATAATTTATCATATATTATAATTTATAGAAGTTTAATTATTTAAAATATGATAAATTTTTATAATTTATAATTATTTTTAAAATATCATAAATTTTTTATATGTAATTTATTTTAAATTATTTTATATTTCAAACAATAACGAACCGAACACATCATTGCTTGTGTTTGGTTCGTTTAACAAACCGAACGAAAAAAATTGTTCGTGTTCGTCTCATTTGCTTATCGAACGAATCGTACACAAACTTCTTGGCGAAACGAACACGAACTATTCGCGAACAATGAGCTTTTTTGACAGCCCTAATGTAAATGTCCCAATGCAATAACATGTGTCCTCCTTTGTGGCCTGTGACAGACAACGGGGAGCTAGAGCACTAGAGCAGAGGCTGGCAGATGAGAAAGTTGATGCAGCTCCTGCTGCTGATGGGAAGAAGGAAGGTGCTGCTCATGGAGATGCTTCAGAAATTGTCTAGGAAATAAGCTTTTACTGCATGGCCTTTTTTTCTTCACAGTTTGGGAGAGGAGATCAGAATGTGATGAATGAAAAAATAGATGTTCTTATTTTATTTATTTTTAACTTCCCCCCATTTCTTTTCCTTGTTTTTTCTCTTTTACTGTTTTTAACTTGTTACATTTAGTGAATATATGATTATCATACTATATTATAATATTTTGAAATTGGGTTTTTTGGCCATTTATTTCCATTTTCAGGTGGTGAATATTATTCATTTATATAGATCTGTGGATGAGTTTCTTCAACTAGTTTTTGGAATATGATTTGAACTCATCCACAAGACTTGTAGGCACGGATCATGTTCATAAATATGGAATTTATTGATTTAAAGTACAAATTTTATGTTATTTAATAAAATAGCAACATAAAAAAAGTAGCCTTTTATATTATAATTATAATACCTTAATATAATAAACCCATATATAAAAGTATATGTTCACTTTTTAAAAATAAATAATAGTAATTTTTCAATGTTATTAAAAAATTGAGTGTTATAAATTCTAAACATTAAGGTAAATAAGGGAAAAATTTACACACACTTAATATGTGTTTACATATATGTACAATATATTTCATCTTTAAAAGATAGTGATGATGTTATTTTTAATGTGACATTACAGATTTCAGCGTTATGTTATAAATACATAAGAATTGCGGGGTATGTAAATGCCCCCCAACAAGAATGACAATAACATGCCTTTATCCCACTAAGTGGGATTGTCTACATGAATCCCTTTTTTCCATTATGTCCTATTGAGTATAATATTTTTATTTAATTGTAATAAATCAATATCATTTTTATACAACATGCCTAAGTATATTTAGGTCTACCTTTAGTTTACTTAGCATAAGTAAAAAATATAAAATATTTACTTTCCTGACATGTTCATTATATGGTGGGTGTTTAATGTGACAAAACCATCCAATGTTACTTTCTCTAATCTTGCTTACCAATGGAGCTACTCCAACCCCTTCACAGATATATTGGTTTCACATTGCCTCTTAGTGTAAAGTAAAAAAATCAACCCGAGCATTCCCATCTCAACAACACTTAATTTATGTTTCTCTTTTAGAGATAAAATTCCTCATCATAAAGCATTGCAAGTCTCACCAATCTTATAAAATTTACCTTTAATTCTAAGTGGTACTTTTCTATCATACAATAGGCACAATGCATTCATCCACTTCAACAATCCAACTTGAATTTTACTAATAACATCCCCATCTATATCACCACCATTTTGAATAATAAACCTAAAAGATATAAAATGTTCACTCATTTAATGACTTCATTATTGATTGTTACAACCACACAATTAGATCTACTATTATTAAAATTACATTCTATACATTCATTTTTTCTAAATCAACAAAAAATATATTGTAAATCTTTCTTATTATCATTATATTTTTCCATCAAAACTCTCAATAAATGCATAGCTTTCATAATGGACTTGTCCAACATGAACTCAAAATTTAATAAACAAAAAAAATCTACGCATGTCCACACTTTTATTAGAATACTATTAGATCCTACTATATTTTCACAATTCACTTTTTTAAAGCCTCATCTACTATTTAATTAAAGCAATGGCGAAATAAAAAAATATGATTAGCTATGATATTAGTAACACCAAAATATTTTACTCATAAAACAACAATCAAATTGTATTTTATTAGTTCTTATAGTTGATAATATGCTCATCTTTTTTTAAAAAAAATAAAATATTAGGAATAACAAGATCATAAGCTAAAATAAAATCTAATATGATTACTTTCAGTAATCATTCCAAAATCACAATCACTATAAACATTTCTAAAATCTTCTATCATTCTATCATATACATTTAAACCTTCTCAAATAAAAAACTTTTCTTCTAAAATATTCTCTGTATTAATTCTTAAAAATCCAAAATTTCTCATTTCAACATATATCCAAACCTCCTTGGGGACTATAAATACTTATAAAGTTAAGAAATTTAGTATCAACATCAATATTTAGTTTTAATTACATCTCAAATTCAAATTTATACAATATTATATCTTTAAAACTCTAATCTACAATTACACCTACATCATTTCTAACACGGCTCTTTACCTAAATACCAAAATTTAAAACAACTATCAATCTTTTTCTTTTCTCCAACTCATTTAATTTCTTGAATCCATAAAATATCTATCTTCATATAAATTATAATATCTACTAATTTCATTAATTCACATATGAGAGTGCTTATATTCAAAATTTACATCCTAATATTATTTCTATGGACCAACTTCTTTACCTGCATTCATCCATAATAAGACAACAGTTACGCGAGGATGCCAACGCAACAAAGCAACCCTAACACACTTGCAACTATATTCAAGTCATACATGACACCAATTCCAAAGAAACTCATAATACTGACACAATAATTTAAAAGATTCACACCATAATTTCCGATAAACAATTTATACCAATTATCGACTGCTTAATGCAGCCCTTAACTTATTGTATCAGGAGCTTGAGACCCGACAATGGCCCTAAGTGCCCCGAAATAAAAATATTACTTAAATGCATAAAAATAATAATATATTGAGAGGCTCACCACACCTGAGCATCTCATAATATAAAAAATAAAAAGACATTAAACATTAATGAAATGGTTGGTCTGATGAGCAAGAAAGCATGACTTATTGAAGTGCAAATAAGAGTAAAAATAAAGCACTGGAACAGCTTCCTAGTTGGAGCTGTTTACCGGCAGGAACTTTGGGCTTTGGAAGAGCGGGAACATAGGAAGGAGTTGGGAGACCCAATATTTATCACTCTTTCCTGTGGATCAAGACCTGTTCACCAACACAGTATCAGTATCAAAGTCTAAGAATTATTATGAGCAAAATGCAGACAAAGTTTCTCACAATCTGAAAACAAAAACAAATATCCTATGAATATATGGGTCTATATAAAAGCATTCATCAAGAAGAAAAATTGTGTAAAATGGACGAGAGCTTTCAATTCAAATATAGCCCCCAATTTATAGACTCTTGGATTAAAATGACCCCACGTAAATAATTAGGAGACAAATTTTGGACTTCAGTGAGAAGGAAAATATACTTTGATTTTTTTGAAAATATTATACAACAGAGTTTCAATTGGTGGCAGAGAAAGCGAAGTAATGAAACCAGAAAGTTTCTATTGAAAGCTTGGCGAAGGTTGCCATCTACGAGGCCATTCAAGGAGGTCTGAATATAAAAAGTCTTTCATTTGAAGTCAGACCTGACTAACATCACCTGGTCTTTTGAGTCGCGCAACTCCAAACATAATAATATTTCATTTTTCTGCTCCTTTTATCTCAACCATATCAAATTACATCAACTTTCGATCTCCTATATAAACATATCATATTGCTTGCCCTAAACCAAATTTGGATGGCGGCAACAAGTAACTAAAAACTGACATATATGGTGTAAAGAGAAATTACGTGCCCTGTCTTTATATCAATTTAAGAAATTGCTTACCCTCACCTTCATCAATTAGCACAAAGAAATGAACATAAAGCTTTGCATCAAGATGCCAAGTGGCTAGTGATATAACAGTAGAAGTTCAATATATGTGTCAGCCTTTGCTTGTCTGCGGTTAGAACTTAGTATTGTGGAGTTCAGTACTGTAGAGTTAATGTATGTGATGCAAGCATTACTAAAACTACCACAACGGAGAATGCTAACAGGGTGAGCTGACTAGGATTAGTATATGTTAGTTGATTAGAAATAATGAGTCTGAATAGCCAAAGAAATAATATACCATTAGGCTTGATTATATAGTTAAACAGTGCATAACGGTTGATCTTGAAGTAAACAGTCTACATATATGAAAGCTGCCTTTTAAGTGGTGGGAAGACAGCCCACAGCAACAGACATAGGCATCCAATTATTAAAAAAAAAATATTAGAACATAACGAATATTGACCTTTCAATAATCTATAATGAAATTAAGTGATCAAAAACCATCCTTCATATTGCTTGAGACAAGAAAATTTATGCACTTCTAAGAAAAGTTTACAATCTGAAATGCTAATGGGATTAATATTTTTAAATGTTCAATGCACTTTCAAGAAAAAGGTTTACCACCTGCATTGCGCATGGGATTAACATTTTTAGAATGATCGCTAGCAACAACAATATGCAAAGTCTTCATGATATTTTCATTACTTCTAAACAGCGATAAGTTAGCTCTTACATTTTGACATCACAATGACTCATTGAATATTGATTAGACCATTCAAATAAAAATGCTGAATAAAGTACACTTCATAATTGAAATTAATCCCAAATACTCGCACAAAACATTAATAAAATGATTGTTCTGATAAGCAAGAAAAAATGACTTAATGAAGAGCAAATTGAAATTTCAAAGTGCGAATAAGGTAAATAACACAGCAATGGCGGAAAATCAAACACTGCAACAGCTTCCTAGTTGGAGCTGTTACCGGTTGGAAATCTGGGCTTGGAAGACCGGGAACATAGAAAGAAGTTACGAGAACCAAGATTTTTCAGTTTTTCCTCTGGATCAAGACCTGTTCACCAAGACAAAATCAATATTATGAGCAAAATGCAGACAAAGTTTCTCTCAATTTGAAAACAAACAAATATCCTATGAATATATAGCTCTATATATAACCATTAAGCGATTGGGCTATATAAAAAAGCATTCGTCAAGAAGAACACTTTGTTAAATGGATGGAAGCTTTCACTTGGAATTCAAAATAGCTAAAAAGGAAAGGAGAAAAATGTAAAAATAGTTTCAAACTCTTTGTAGAGGGTGGTTATTTTAGTCCCAGAGTTTACAAAAGAATGTCAATTTAAGGTCTGTTTGGGGTAGTTGCAGCTTATCCAAATAAGTAGCTTATTCTAATAAATTGTTGATAGCAACTTATCCGGATAAGTTGGCTGGCTGTTTGATTTATGTGTTTGAAAAACAGTTAATTTGCAACTGTTTATGGATAAAAGACCATTCTATCCATGATCAGGATAAACTGACTAGCTGTTTGGTTTGTGCATTTGAAAAACAGCTGATTTGCAGTTGTTTTTTGATAAATGACCATTCTAGACAAATGTGGCATCTAAAGAAATGCTTTACATAAAGAGTGGACATTGCACTAGCTCTGAAGTACTAAAAATGGATTTAGAGCTTATTTGGTTTCCTGTAGATTAAAAACATGAATTAGAAAGTGAGAAATTTGTTTTAACTCATTTTGAAGGGAATCTTGATGGTACTCGTGAATTTTGGAACCAAAACTTATGATGGATTTAACGGATTTCATATTTTTCCAAAATGTGAATTACAAATTAAAGTGATCGAATCAATCCTTAGAATCAATAATGGCCAAAGTCCATTCAATAACAATCAAACAAAATGAATAACAACTGCTTTAACAAGATAACCCCAAATAAAAATTTGCGGATATTCAACAATGCTAAAACACCTCATCATGGTTGCAAAATGAAAATTTATTCACATTTGCCAAATATTATCTTATGCTAACCTGACAAAAATATTATAATTTGGTTTAATTAGATTTTTTTTTAAATCTAAAGAATTATGAGAAATGTAAATACATAAGAATTATGTGCTACACATGTTAACATAGCTACTGCAATACATATACAAATAAAATAGAGTGGGAAATTTGCATCTAATGATAGCATATGAAGGTCTTGCACGTGCTTGCATGGATGTGGCTTTTTCACGCAGTGGCTGTGCCAACAAGTAGAAAAACAATCTAACCCACGTGGGGATGGAGGTGGAGACCTGAATATCTTGGCTGCTAGTAGAACTTAGTTAGAAGGACCGCCCCAATTTGTGGCGATGGAGGTGTGTGATTTCTACCGGAAAGGGGAGTTCTGCAGCTTTGGGCCGTGCGAAAGCAAAGTGGCCAGAAGGGGATCTCAGCCTAGGGATTGCGTAGAGGGTTACTGGATGGCTAGGTTTTGTAAGTGGGGAAGAGAGGAGTAGACAGGCGGCACTGGGGATCCTCAGGCAGGTTGCACACAACGACAGAGAAAAGGAGGCACCGGGAGTTGACATGAGCGGAAAAAAGAGGATGCATGGCCGTGATTTTTGCTCAGTCTTGCGGGTTCATTCAGGGTTTTGGAAACGAACAGAGTAAAAATGGTGAGGAAGAGGAACACAATAGGTAACTCGAAGCCAGCAGGGTGATAAACGGCGAACGAATGCGAGCTAAGGGGATCATCCCGCAGTCGCATTTTTAACTAAAATCAAACATAGTTTTGGGATAAGCAGGTCAAATGGCATAAGCAAACGGTACGTTGGCGTTTCTAAAACGCCGCCCGAAGTTATAAACTGCTCCAAATGGGCCCTTAACCTCGAGATTATTTTAATATTGATTGAAATAATTCCTATTGGATACTATTTTAGCCCCAATTATATGAATATACGGACTAATTTTAAGACATTTATAAACTCTTGGAAAAAAATGACCCCGCGTAAATAATTAGGAGTCAATTTTTGCACTTAACCCATAAGGAAAAAATACTGGCCAGCAAGGATTAGAGCAAGCAAAGTAATGAAACCAGAAAGTTTCCATTGAAGGCTTGGCGAAAGTTGCCATCTACGAGGCCTTTCAAGAAAGTCTAAATAAAAGTCTTTCATTTGAAGTCAGACCTGACCAACATCACCTGATCTTTGACTCATATTGGCTAGTTCCGCCACCATGTGCTCATGCAAAGTTAAGCCAAGAGTGCAACCAATTACATGTAGATGGGTTCCGATGAACGATACTGAGCAACTAGCATCAAATCATTAGCCAGTTCGCTTGTGGCTTGAAGCAAGCAAGTCAACCCTCAACTGGTGGAATGAGTTGACTGGTTAAAAATCAATGATTAGTCCTATTTTACTCGATGATGCAACCAAACATGGTATATGATGTTTTTGGTGGGGCTGAAATTTTAGCTCGAAAATCGAAAATAGCTCAAAGATTGAATCAACTTTTAATGCTTGGATTGACCCAAACGAGTTGAGCAATGAGGCAAATTTTGGTTCTATCTAATCTTTGAAACGATTTTGAGCTATAGGCCAAAATGGACTCGAGCCAGCCTGACATCAACTTGAAATAACAATAATATGTACTAATTTTAATTGAAATAGTTACACGTGGGCATATGTATGTGGTTAATATAAACATACAAATATGCATGTTGAATATTAAAAAGAAAAGATCTTTTAGTCAGCTTGAACACATATATTAACATGCTTGCCCTAATGCCTAAGCGAAAATGATCACTCACTCCAAAAATACTCAAAAGAATTGACCGAGCAAACTAAAGCATCTAAGGCGCCTAAATTGATTAATCGGTACTATGACTTGGCTAATTTTTTCTCTGAGAAAAACTATAAAAAAATCAAGAATTATATTGAAAAAAATAGAACAAAGAAAATGATAAATGCAGCTAGCGACCGGCTTAATTACTTATGGATTATAATTGATTTAACATATTCATAACTCAAATGTTTACATCATGATTTGGCCCTCTGTGCGATGGGCCACGCAGTGGCAACAAACCCACAGCCACCCAAGCCTTCTCGATCAAAATCAGAAGAGAAAGCTATTTGCTCATTCCTAAGCACTTAGCGAATAATTTAAGACGAACAGTCATCGCTCGATTATGCGGCTTGGCTTCCTAACCTAAAATAATGACTAATTGGTTTGATTAACTATTCCTATATCACCAGAATAATCATCAATTAATTCATTTCCCCAAATATGATTGAATGGATTAAACTCGGTTCAAGCATGAAACGACCAAAATGATTATAACAACAACAAAAATAACAAGTATTTATCCCACTAAGCGAGTTTGATACATAAATTCTTTTTCACCATTGCGTCTTATTGAGTGTCGTATTTTCATTTAATTCTAATATATTAAAATCATTTTCCAATATGCCCGAGACTTTTAGGTCTATCTCTGCCTTTCTTAACATAAATCAAATCTGAAACATCTACTATTCTATCTGGATCATCAGATGGTCGATGTTTAATGTGACCAAACCATCTAAAACGACTCTCTAAACTTGTCTGCCATTGGAGATACACCGACCCTATCACAGATATATTCATTTTGCATTTTATCTCTAACTGTCAAGCCAGTCATCCACCAAAGCATTCTCATCTCAACAACACTTAATCTTTGTTTGATGCTTCTCTTTTAAAGGCCAAAATGATTATAAAAACAATAACAAACTTTTATCCCACTAAGTGGGGTCGGCTACATGAATCATTTTTCTCCATTGCGTCCTAGGATCTTTTTTATACAATATGCCCCCGTTTTTCTAGGTCTACCTCTACCTTTCTTAACATAAGTCGAATCTAAAACATCTACTCGCCTAATCGAATCATCAGATTATCAAAATTTAATGTGACCAAATCATCTAATGCAAATCTATTTAATTTTGTCCGCCACTGGAGCTACCCCAACCCTATCACGTATATATTCATTTCGCATTTTGAATCTAAGTGTAAAGCCACTCATCAACCTAAGCACTCATCTCAGAAACACTTAACTTAGTTTATGATTCTCTTTTAAAGACCAACATTCAGCGCATTGAGCATAAAAGTCTCACCTCCGATTTTCTTTCAGTCTAAGTGGTACTTTTCTATCACACAATGGGCCTTGAAAAATTCTACTAATAGCATCCCCATCTATATCATCATCACTTTGAACAATACTCCTGATATATCTAAAGCATTCACACCTTTTAATAATTTGATCACCCATAGTTACAACTTTATCACTAGAGCTACTACTACTAAAATTACATTCCATGTATTCAGTCTTATTTCTACTCAAACGAAGACCTTTAGACTTCATTATAGGCCTCCATAATTCAAGTTTTTCCCGAACTTTCTCTCTTGATTTATCCACGAGAAGGATAACTCAAAAAAAAGCATACACCAAGGTACATCCTCATGTAAATGTCCAGTAAGAGCATCCATAACTAAAGAAAAAAGATATGGGCTTACAGCCGATCCCTGATGTAATCCAATTGAATTCAAAAAATATTTGGTCAATCCTCCTTCAGTTCAAACAAAAGTAATAGCTCTAGTATACATATCTTTAATGACTTGAATATAAGTCATATCAACACCTTTCTTCTCTATAACTCTCCAAAGGATATCTCTTGGAACCTTATCGTAAGCTTTTTCTAAATCAATAAAAGTCATATGTAGATTCTCTATATTCTCTTTGAACTTCTCCATCAAACCTCTCAATAAATTTATAGCTTCCATCGTAGACCTGCCGGACATAAATCCAAATTGATTATGAGAAATCATTGTAGTACGTCAACTTAATTACTCTCCCATAATTTAAAGTACAACACATCAGCTTAATTACTCGATAATTTCCACTCTCTTATGTATCCCCTTTATTCTAAAAAATGAGGACTAAAATACTCTTCCTCCACTCCTCAAACATTTTTTAAAAATAATATTAAAGAGTTTAGTAAGCCAAAAAACTCTCAAATCTCTTATATATTTTCACATTCAATTGGGATATCATCAGGTCCTATAGACTTTCTACCCTTGATTTTTTTTTAAAGCATCGTCAATTTCTTTTTTACTAATGCGACAGTATAAATAAAATATTATATTATTATTAATGATATTAAGATTGCATTTTCAAAAACTTCATTAAAAAATTTATCAAAATAACCCACACAACTATGTTGAATATCTTTTCAAAGAAAATCATTTTTAAATTTTTATCTTTAATACACTTTACTTTAGTTAAATATTTATTTTTCTTTCCTCTTTGTTTGCCTAATTTATACATATATGTTTTACCCTCTTGAGTACCTAATCAATTATAAATATCATTAAAAGTAGAATTTTTAACGTCACAGATTGTTCTCTTAATCTCTATGGGACATTTTATATTTTTTCCAGTTTTCTATGATTTTACATTTAAACCAATTTTTATAACATAACTTCTTATATTTTATCTTTTCTTGCATATTACTATTTCATCACCAACTATTTTTATTTAAAGAAGCTTTTTTTATTGTTATTCAAGTACATTTTTTACCGCTTATTTAATAGTGCTTGTCACTTTATCTCACATAGAATTTGCTTCTTCATGAACATCCAAAATCTCGAAATATTTGAAGTTTATTGATATAATACTTTTATTTGTGTCTATTAAGTGCCTCATCTAATTCTCCGACAATGTTCCTAGTATTCTTTATTTTACAACTCTTCACCTTAAAATCTAGAACTAATAATCGATGTTGAGTACTTAAATCTTCATTTGGAATGACCTTACAATTTTTACATTATCGACAATCACTTGTTCTCATTAATCAACTTGTGTTTTATTAGATTCATTCTTATAAGTAATAATATCATTTCTTTTCTTAAATGTATTAGTAATAACAAAATCATATGATAAAGTAAAATCTAATATGACTCTACATTCTTCATTAAATGATTATAAATATGCCAAAATGATTATAAATGAGAACAAATTAAAAAGCATATTAAAAAAACTTATGAAGGTCTCAAAGTAGACACAGTAACCCACTTAAATCATTGCCTACTCGAGTTGAAGTCCAAAATGATCATTTGGGAATAATATGGGCTACCATTCCCAAAAGATTTTGAAGAGAAAATAAGTAAAACAGAAGTAGACAAGTAAAAGCAAATTACAATGAAATTTGATCCCAACATGTAACCTAACTCAGGCCTTATAGGACGGAGGGGAATCGCTTCTATGTAACAAGGACAATCCTATGTGCAGTGCATACAAAATGTAAGATCTTATGAGCAAATTACAATGAAATTTGCTCCCAATATCACAAATGAGTCCTTAAACATGATTTAGAAAATATAAACAGCAGCATTTGAGTCTTGAAACTCCAAACATAATAAAATTTCATTTTTCTGCTCCTTTTATCTCAACCATATCAAATTACATGTACTTTTGATCTCCTCTATAAACATATCACATTGCTTGACCTAAAACCAAATTTGGATGGCAGCAACCACCCTCCAAGTAAAAGTAACTAAAAACTGACATGTATGGTAGAAAGAGAAATTATGTGGCCCGTTTTTATATCAATTTAAGAAATTGCTTACCCTTACCTCCATCAACTAGCACAAAGAAATGAACATAAAGGTTTGCATCAAGAAGACAATTGGCTAGTGATATAACAGTAGAAGTTCAACATTTGTGTCAACCTTTCCTTGTCTGAGGTTAGAGCTTAGCATTGTGGAGTTCAATGCTGTAAAGTTAATGTATGTGATGCAAGCATTGCTAAAACTACCACAAAGGAGAATTCTAACAGGGTGGGCTGATTAGGATTAGTTTATGTTAGTTGATTATAAATAATTAGTCTGAATAGCCAAAGAAATAATATACCATTAGGCTTGATTATATACTAAACTGTGCTTAAATGTTAATCTTGAAGTAAACAGTCTATATATATGAAAGCTGCCTTTCAAGTGGTGGAAAAGGTATACAGCAACAGATGTAGGCGTAATGTTATTAAAAAAATATATTATAACAGAACGAATCTTGACCTTTCAATAATCTATAATGAAATTAAGTGATCAAGTTTCTCATTTACCAAAGACCATCCTTCATATTTCTTGAAGACAAGGAAATTTATGCAGTTACAAGAAAAGTTTACAACCTGAAATGCTAATGGGATTAATATTTTTAAATGTTCAATGCACTTTAAAGAAAAGGTTTGCAACCTGCATTGCTAATGGGATTAACATTTTTAGAATGATCACTAGCAGCATCAATATGCCAAGTCTTCATGATATTTTCATTATATTTAAACAGAGATAAATTAGCTCTTACATTTTGACATCGCAATGACTCACTGAATATTGATTAGACCTTTCAATAAAAATGTTGAATAAAGTACACTTCATAATTTTACCACCTCGACCTCAACCATTATGTCCATCTATAAGTTAAATTCCATGAATCCTCCTTTTTCCATTCATTCTTGTTGAATGTTGCTTGTAAAATCTTTTGTGCAAATTTATTTGAACAAATTTCATTTTCTTCTCTTCAAATTCCACATTAATTTTATCTGCACGTCTCATAACGCTTCTCATATCCTTCTTTGTATGTGAGCAAACCACCCATGTGAATTTATCATGAGCACATGGTCATATCTTCATAGGTTTTAATTGCACCTTCCCTCCCATATAATCCTTTTTGCATTAATCCTTTAAAACTTTGACATCATCATAGCATTCTAATCTTATGCTACTTTCAACATAGATGTAATGACTTCCTGAGCACTAAACACTTAATATCTATATAAAATCATAGACGTAAACTAAATTGTATAGCATATTAACATTTAATCTCTGTGATATAACTACCTCACTTTAAAATTGCATCATTATTTTTTTCTGTATTTTTTTATATAATAAAGAAAATTTACTCAAACAAATCAAACATATCTAACTTAATATCACTTAATCTTCATGTAATATTGAGACATAATTATCAACTTGAACCAACATAAATTGCATAACATGTGCAACAACAACAAGCCTTTATCCCAAATAAGTGGGGTCAGGTGCCTGAATCCTTCTCCATTGTGTCCTACTGAGTGTCATATTTTCCTTTAATTCTAATAAATTAAGATCATATTTTATACAATATGCCCAAGCCTTTTAAGGTCTACCTCTCCCTTTCATAAGTTGAATCTAAAACCTCTACTCTCCTAACTAGATCATTAGACAGTCGACGACTATCTCTAATCTTGTCTGCCATAGGAGCTACACCAACCCTTTCATGGATACATTCATTTCACATTTTGTCTCTAAGAGTCAAACCACTCATGCACCTAAGCATTCTCATCTCAGCAACACTCAACTTAGTTTTACGGTTCTCTTAAAACAACAAAAAATTTCATGTATTATTCAGACATAATTATTAACTTAAACCAACAAAAATTGCATAACATGTATTAAGATTTAATTCTATTATTCTAAAGCCCACTTATCTTTAACAATTTCCTTCCTTAATCTAACCTTCCATTTATTTAAGAAAATAGAATAACCACAAGAATTTCGTGAATGTTATATATGTTTACTATATAACGCTGTAGATAATATATCAAATAACATTAATCAAATGAGCGGCACAATTTGACCGATTTCAAAACTACGATAACTGTGCCAAAACCCAAAAAAAAAAAGGCATATCACAAGCAGTCTAATAAACCTAACAAGTAAATCCGAATCAAAAGAATGCGTACAATCGAGGCTATATTGCGAGTAGTGCAGCTCGAATCCCTTCGGATCTTTAAACTGCAGCAGCGGCCTCCTTCCCTCCTTAACGTACAAATCCACCGCCGTCCGGACCAAGTCCATCACCGTGTTATCCAGCGACATCATCACATGTATCGGACCCAAGCTCCGCTCCACCGTCACGTTCATCAAAAACTTAGTAGCCATCCTTGCGCTGTCTACACCCTCCGACTGTTTCGCCGGCCGTTGGATCGAAGACGATCCGCACCGACCGTAGCTTATGGTGGCTCCAGGATCACGCAGAGCCGGGACCTTACCCCGAAGGATTGCGAGGTAGAGACGGCCAGATCGAAATTTCGGTATAGGGTTAGGGTTCCCGTGGCAGAGCCGAGGCTTGTCATAATGAAGGAGGGAGAAGCGGTAGGCGAAGGTTTAAAAAGAGCGAAGGAGTGGCGGAGAATGAGCAGCGGTTGTCCACCCGCTCGCAACGCTGGATGACATTGACGGCAAAGGAAGGTTCCCGGAAGCCTCGAGTAATGCGGAGAAGTGGGGACGGATTCTTCACGTAGATTATCAAGCGCTAATTTTGGAGGAAGCGCGAGTAGCGCCCCGCAAATTTTGCACTATTCATCTATATTTATAGAATCTCAGGAATATTAATTATTTAAATTAAAAAAACAAAGCACTGCAATTATTAAAATATAATTTTATATATATTAAAATAAAAATTTACAGGAGAAATAAGTTTCACGATGCACACCTTACAACTTTATAAAAATAAAACTTAATTTTTTCGTCCACCGGCACAAAATGCTAGTCATATATATAGAGTTTAGTCGAACCAACAAACTCCAAAAATTTCAAGTAGGAGATAATAACAGATAAAGTTACAAAAGTTTAAAGTTATTTATGTTGAAAAGATGGGGTAGTGGCGAGCACTTTTGAGTTGGCCATGACATTTCTTTTTTGCTTTGGATTTTTATGTATCTTCTTTTGATAGCTTTTGGATCATGGTAGGGTCTGCCACTAAAATTTATATGTTGGATGGAGATTTTTCTTCTGAATGATTGTCATCTGTAATTTTTCTCAATTGTCAGGTACATCATCGCTAGTCATTGATACCGTATCAACTTCGTGCATCTGATCTTTGTCTTCTTCAAACAATTTGGCAAGTTGATTTTGTAATATTTCTTTAATTTTTCCGGTGGATTGATTCGGAAATTTCCTCTTTACTTGCCGATAAAGATTTTTAAATGAGATATCTTCTTTAGCTTGATCTTTAGACAGAATTGTTTTATCAGTTTGGATTAATTTATTAATGAAAATAACATTTTCTTTTGAATAGTTTCTTATAAGCTCTATGTTTATCAAATTTATTTTTTCTTATTAATGATTTATGATTTTTTTTTTTAACAAGGATTTTTCATAAGTAAATTGTTTACAAAACTCTCATAATTGTTTCTTTTTTAAGTTGATTATTTAGTTTAATATTAGAACATAATTCAAGAACAATCTGAAAACAAACATTAATAACATTGTCATAAGTGATGTGTTCATAAAGAACAGTATGTCTCCTCTTTTCTGAGAGTTTTCTTGATTATTTTTACAAATAAATTATGAAATCATTCTATAAATTCTTTATATCAACAACTATGACTGGCTTCAAGCAAGTTCATTGCTCTGCCTAAAAAAAACAACTTTATACCATCTAAAATGTACAGGAGTAGGATACCATAATTTATGTAAAAACGATCGAATTTGTTCCCCTTTATCTTCATAAGTTTCGCTAAAATGTTCTAAAATATTAATTACTAAATGACAAATAGCTACAGTATTGGGAAGCGTAGCATCCTTTAATTATTTTCACTTTAAAAGATTTTGTTTTTGTTCTTCAGTCATAAAGTTGACCTATCATCCTTTCGAGATTCCAGTAAATCTACATATTATCATTCTAGCTACTTTAGAAACCTTGTTTTGTCGACATTTGTAATGTTTTAGCATAGATTAATGTTCTATGAATGATTTCTCTACTTTGTTGATCGGATAATCCATTAATATTCCATTTATATACTAACATTAATATTCTAACATTATTTCATCTAAAGCTATTATATGTGAGGATTAAAATTTTTGTTGTATTTCTTCAAAATCTTGTTTACTATGATCAAAATTATAATGAAATGATGTATTTGGTTGAATGACATGATTTTTAATTACAATAGGTTTAACAATAAATTTTTTTCTTATATAATTTCTTTTGAATTAGGGATCTCGTATTTTGTTAATTTCTTTTTTTTTTTTGTAATGGATCAATTTTACTTTCGAGCTGACTAAAAATAATCTGCTGATAAACTGATTAAAAATAATCTGCTGATAAACTAGGTGCGGTGGCTATTACAAAATTTTACTTTTTTGGGAAAAGACAGACCGCATCTAGAAAGCTGCCACCGCACCTAGATAGGTGCGGTGTGAAAATGTTGTTTTCTACATTTTGAAAATGAATAAGCTGCCAAAACGCAGTTTACCCAAACAGGCCAGGTGCGTTTTCAAAACGCTATTGCACCAAATAAGCTGCCCCAAACGGACCCTAAGGTGATCAGAGATTAGTTGTAACATGCTATTGGAGAATTTTAATTGTTTAATAATTATAATAAACCCTTTTAATGGTTGAGTTACAATATTTATTTTTCTAAAGACAGTCAATTCTAAAATTTCATTATTTATATTATTACTTGATTTAGCTGGAGGATAAAAAGAACTAACTAATTCGTCTTGTCTAATTTTTCATATTCTAGTTATCATGTTAAGTTATATGTTTTTTATATGTTTTTTAGTAAACCAACTAGCAAAAGGAATAGTAGTCTTGACTTTTTTGGTTGCGACCTGTCGTTGCTGCGAAATATGAACTTGAAAATTGTTCTTTTTCATTTCTTCGTTAAATTGTTTCTATACCATGCTCTAGATTTCACATATTTAGGAGATAAATAATTATAGATCACAAAAGCATGAGATTTAATCATATTTTAATTTATTTAAAACTAAAATTCATTTCATGTGGTAGGAGAGGGATTATCTCTTAGTGAATGAAGAATTTGATGAGAATTTAATTGAACATTATTAAAGTTTCATTAATTATTTCTTCATTAACCATTATTTCAGAAATCAAAATATAAGAAATATTAGAACTAGATGATAGAGATATTCTAGTTAGAGATATGAATCGTTTAGGGTTAAATTGTACTTCTACTTCAGAATCATTGTTTCTATTAAAGTAGTACAATCTGTAGGTTGAGCTATTTTTTTTTATGTTAGGACATAATATTTTCATTACTTTAAAATGGATTCTATATATTAGAGCAATTATTTTAGATCCCGATAAAAAATCATAACGATGTATTTGCATTTGTAATTTTACTACTGCAAACAAATTTATATCGTTATAGAAATTCTCCATCCTATGCTTCCATTCTTCTAAAGTAGACCAGAAGCGCCTTTACTAGTAGGATATCACCTACTAGGGAGTTATAAAACATATGATTGACATCTCACAATCCGAGATTATTTCGTAGAATGATGAATGTTGGACAGGAAAGTTTTGTTGTTTCCAGTATTAAGCTTGTTAGCTATTTTGCTAGTGTCTTATATTCTACAAGGGTATGATTGTCTTTTTACATATAATATTTAAAAGTTTCGTGTCGAAGAATTCACGGTGATTTAGATATTTAAATATTTTAGTATTATATGAAAATTTAACACACAGACACATAAAAAGGATTTGATAAAGTTGAAACTAAAGTTTTTTGTATGAAAAATCTGAAAGAGAAAAAATCATAGGGAGTAGCCGAGTTAAAATAGTTTCATTATTCACTTATATGTTATAAAACTTTGTCTTCTTTTGAATAGTAGAAAATAATATGACAAGAGCGAAGGTTATCGTCTTGAATTTCACTAAAAAGAGGCAAAAACTATTGGGAAAATGAGAACGATTTAGATATGATGAAGAAAGACCGGTGATAGAGGCTGTGGTGGATATCTAAATTAAGTGTTGTCGTTAGTGGTGGTGACCAACCAATAGTTGTCCAGTAGCAATAGTCAGGCAACAGTGACAGTGTCATTATCCGGATGATGGTGGTTTCATGCCAGTTGAGATCGTGGCTAAGTAATGGTGGAGGCGGCAACGATGTCGATAGCTTGTCTATGGTTCAACGACGGACGGTCGAGGGTTGTATGATGGTAGTGGGGACTGGAGATGGTATTCGAGTGATGACAATAATAGGTTGGTGATGACTGTAGCAACAACTACATCAGGGTGACAACATTGGTCCAATGATGTTTGCTAGGCAAAAGTGCTATAAAAACATCAATGTTTGGATGACGATGATCGATCGGTGACGATGGTAGTCAGACAGTATCATCGAGTGATAATGGTTTGATGATGGCAGTAAACCGATGATGGCGATGACATCGTCATCGTTGGCCTAGTAATGATCATCTGATAATATTGGTGCACCATGATGACATTAGTGGTGGGCAGAATATGGTGATCATGTCACTACGATGATTGTTCAACTGGGTTAACAGTGATACGGTGGTTTAATGACAACGCAACAGCAGTACAACCATTGGCTGTGAGATAATGGTCATATGATAGTAATTGTCTTACGACTGTGGTAATGGTGTGATGATTGTAGCAAATTCAATTAGGAAATATTGGTTAAGCAGTGGTAGCAGATGGGTGAAAGCGATCAAGCAATGACATCAATGGCATCAGCCGGGCAATAGTGGTCCAGCTGTGGCAATGATCGAGCAACATTATTTCAACTATAACAGTGTACCACTATAGCAATGACAACAGAGCAATGATGAATCAATGATGGTGGAGGTGGTCAAACAACACTGATAGTGGCCCTAAATCAGCCTGGTGATGGTGCTTCGATGACAGAGGTGGCTCGATGACGGTGTTTTATTGTAGTGGTGGATGGGTGACAGATTCGATGGTGGTTGTGGTGGTATGATGATGACGGTTGTGGTGCAAATTCGGTCTTGATATGATGTTCTAACAACAAAGCCATGACGAAGGCGTCTGACACAGTAATGACTTAACAACAGTGGCCTATCAATGATGGTGTGATGACTAGGACAGTGGCTTTATGATTTTGACAATGGTGATCGGGCGACAATGATCCAGTGGTAGAGGCGTGGTTCATTGACAACAGTTATCTGGTGACGATAGTGGGTCGATGATGGTTATCCGACAATGGTGAAACTCGGGAAGCCAAAAGAGCTTGGAGCTCTCTTCAGTCTTTTCACCTACTTTCTAGTCCCCTTCCATGAAAGTGGGGGCCTGCTTATATTTTTTGAAAGTAACATCCTTTGTAAATACAACTTAAATTCGATCCACTCCATCGAACGACGCATAGTGATTCATCCATTTGATATTAGTTTATAAGTATTTTTATGCTTTGATGTTATATAAATTAAGCGATTTTAGACTCGTTGAAATTTTCTCGTCGAGACGCCTAATTTGACTAAAGCTTGCATAAATTGTCTTAAAAGCTTCTTTTTATGCTAGCTATATATATATATATATATATATATTGTACATAAAAAATCTCACCACACAAATCTCGAGAAAATTTAATGGATCACACAAAAAATACCAACTAACAACATTATCACATTACAAAGTTAGAGCCATCAATCATCACTTTATTCGGTTCACATAGCGGGTTGACTCAAGAAAAGTCTCTGGACATTGCACACCTAAACCAATAAATGTCCATATGAAATCAACTCCCATAACTTATTATGGGCCACTCGCATAGAAGGCCAACGACCACACTACATCAGTCTTCAACTCTCTAAGAAGACTTCTTGTCTGAAGAAGGGTTGCCTATCAAATTACGGTGGCGCGACCTCTGCGTGATGATATAAACATTTACTAAGGATAAGAATGTCTCCACGAAGGTTTCCCTCAAGAAACCCAACTGAAGATCTCTCGGCCGATCAGAATGACGATCAACTGACTAGGTTGTATAGCTATGAATACGTAACAATGCCGACAATGGTTATGAATATGAAACAGTGCCAATAGATGTTATCAAGGCTAAAATATCCCAAACCAGTTACAAAGAAATGGTTTATAAATCATCTGTAACATTCCTATTTAATCGCGGATACATGTAATTTATTAGGCTTCCCTTATGATCTTTAAATAGAAGGTCATTCTTTTTAGAAAGACTACTCAATTTGTTTCAAGATAACATATACTATTGGGTACTCTCTTTCCTCTCTTCTATCTCTTAGACATTACCCAAATGGCATTTAGGATTCAAGTGCAAGTTTAGATCTTAGATCCGTAAATACATAAGGATTAAGTGGTATGTATGTAAATGTCCATAAAATATGGGCCGTTCGTGATGACTTTCGTTTATTCTCCAATTGGCCTTTTTACATGGCCCATTGCGTTTTGTAGCATTTTTTAAACAAAATTCAGTTAAGCTTTAAATTAATTTTTTAAAAAAATTGTTAGTTTGGATGTTTTCAAAACACATTATTTAAAAATGCATAATAATTAGGATATGTTTATTTTAAAAACATCAAAATTAATGCAAACATAAATACTGAAACATATTTTAATATTTTTTATAATCATAAAATATTGTTGAGGGCACTGAGCTAAGAGCCATAGCAAATAGATTACTGGGCCTCTTTTGGACCGTTAAATCGGCCTAAGAATTTCAATCCATGTTTATGGCGGCCTAAGAATATCAATCCATGTTTAGGGCCTGTTTGGGGGAAAATTTTTACATCAGGAGCTACGTGCAGAGTCCAGTAACATCGCGCCACATGGTGCGTGTCGGAAAAAAAAAAGAATAACACAAGGAATATTCTCCCCGTGTTATTCATGTGTTATTCATGTGTTATTGTGTGTTATTCATGTATTATTCATGTGTTATTGTTTTATTATAACACCGGGAATATTCTAGGAGCAGAATAACACATGAATACCACACAATAACACCTGAATAACATACAATAACACATAAATAACACATGAATAACATGGAGGGAATATTCCATGTGTTATTCTGGCCGAATGCTATTTTTTTTGCCACACGGGCCACGTGGCGCGATTTTATAGGCCTCCGCACGTAGCTCTACGTGAGGAGTCCTGATGTAAAATTTTTTTCCTGTTTGGGGGAATTTTTTGGTGTGGCACAGTGTCCCTCTTCGGATCTCTGCTATTTTGCGAGATGATTTGATCGCGGCGGCCCCAACGCACAGCGAAACGCATGCCGTCGGATCCTTTTTGAGGTCCGCTTTTACTTTGAGCTTTCATTTTTACTTTTACGTGTATGCTCCTCCTGTCGTAGTTCGCAAAAGGAGGTGGACGTAACTAAGAGTCTGACGTTCGATAAAACCGGCGAGCCGTCTTAAGAACGGGTGGCGCGATAAGTAGGAAGAACCCCTAGAAGCCATGGAGGAGCAAAAGGGAGGCCGATGATACTAACGATAAGTGAATTTGATGTCGGTGCGCTTGCTCCCACCATTGCTGATATGCAGTGTGTGGGTAACCTCAGGTCATTACTTTGTCTCTTCTCTCTTTCTCTTTCTCTCTCCAAGATTTTTAATTAAATGGTTTTGTTCAAATATTTATTTAATTAATATAGTTTAAATTCAGACAGTTCATGCCGATTTAAACATTCAGGGGAATCTATACATATTCCTTGTGCGTAATAATAGAGCATTTTGTACGTTTATATGATAGAAAATTTTCTATTCAATCAACATTCACGTGCTCTAATCGCGACTGTTATTGATTTAATTAATTAATAATTAATGATTAATTTATATATTTTTTCAAATTAATCATAATTAGATAAATTTATATATTATTATTTACTGATTGATTAATTAATTAATTTATTTATAAACATATTTTTAAGTTTTAAATTAATTGATAAAAAAAATTCTAAATTAATAAAACTAATTAGTTATTAATTGATATTAATTTATTGCTTCAGAAATAAATTGTTTAATAAATAAATTATTTTATCTTTTATTACATACATCAATTATACACAATAACATGATGATCATATTTTCATAAACAACTGCCTCAAAATTATTTGCATGACATATACTGCAACAAATATACAGTAAATCTTCCCATAATGATGCTTAAGGAAGATACAGAAGAATTGAAATACTAAACTGTAGTTGCCCCCATAAAGACACTTACATGCCTCACAATTTATATAGAGTTATAACAGTCAAATCTTAATTTTTAACATTGATTCTATTTATGCATGAAAATATATGTATTATATTTTTTAAGGTGATGTGAAACATTTGAGTGTTATAAATATAAAAATTAAAATTTATTTTATGTTATATTTTTTAAACTATAATGTGATGTGCAACATCACCTACATGTTACAAATAACATGTAAAATTTTATTTTATGTGTTATTTTTTAAATCACTCGGATTATGCAAGTTATATCCAAAATTCTTCTTAATTTATCTATTTCGAATTCTGAATATTCTTTATTGGCCGTAATTAATCCTAGGTCATGTGCTACCTCATAACTGCTCTCTCTCTCTCTCTCTCTCTCTCTCTCTCCCATGGCTTTATATATTTGTTACAACTGGATCATTCTCTAGACGATTTTCAGCATTTCAGTAGAAGGATCTCAAGGCACAACATAGATCTTGATATAATATTTTGATAGAGAAATATTTAAATCTAGATAAAAAGTCATCTAGAATATTAATTTTAAAATACTTACAGTCAAACTGACTAGTTTAATGAGACAGATTTGATGATATTGATCTAATGCAAGTCAATCAAACCCGGATCAAGTTATTACACTACTCTTGAATGTTTTTTGGACACATTTCGAATGCAAGACGAATGTCGAATCTAAGCAAGCCTATAGTTGAATCCAGTAACTCAACAAGAGAATCCAACGTATCGATAAGAGGAATCCAGTGAGCCCAAGGTTGCAAAATTCCAATATCGGTATGGCACTCAAATTGGTTCATATTTCTGCATTCATTGCACCCACAACACTATAAATAGAGTCTCGCCCCTCATGAGGGAGGATGAGAGTTTGAGACAAGAGGAAGATCTTGAAGATTTATGAAGCTGAAGTCCAACACCACCACTGCCAACCGTTGTTGACCATTACTGACTTTCGCCGACCGCCGCAGACCGTCGTTTACTTTCATCGATCGTAGTCTACTACCGTTGACTGCAGTCGACCCCCATCGACCCTCATCGACCACCGCTGACCGTCGATCACCGCTAATCTTCGTCGACCACCACCGACAGTCGTCGATCACCACAAATCTTTGTCGACCGCAGTCGATCGCTGTCGATCACCGCTAAGCATCGTCAACCACCACCGACCAAACGCTTCCATTCTCTATCGGTCGCCGCCCGTTTTTAGCTATAAATTCATCAACACGTCAATGTTGTAACTTGGGAAATATATTAACTCTTTCCCGTCTATGAGACAAGTGGTTGTAACTATAATCATTTTTTTTTATAGTGGAATGCTTTAGTTGGGTCATGCCCTGTGGTTCTTCCCTTTCCGGATTTTACACGTAAAAACTTCTGATGTCATTTATCATTTGTTTTCTCTTTTATATGTGTGTTGAATGTTTGCACCGCGCTAAAATAATAATCTACTACTTTACCGTCGTGAATTTTCTAGCACGCATTACTGCTAATAAGAACAAAATCATCATTGTCATGAGATATTTTTCAAATACCTAAATCAGATGAGTAGAAGAAAAGGCTGCAATAATTAGTATTAGATTACAAATATCACAACAATTATAGGCCCTTGCATGGTATACCGGACTATACAAAGAGTGAAATATGACTTTGACTTTTTGACCATATAAAGGGTTTTATTTGACATTTTCATACTGTTAGGCCACTTGATTGAATAATTGGAAATGGTCTCAAAGAGAAGATAACTATTAACAATCAACTGATTATACTGAGGTGGAAAATCATTATCATAATTTAATTCAATAGCAATGTGTATCTAATTAATAATTATCATTATTGCAATGAAGTTATAAGTCACGCATACATCAATAGTCATGTTCTTAAAAGTCATGATTAAAATCCATTAACAACGACACTTTAATAATACATTCTTAAATATGAGTGATAATATGATAATTAATCATATTATTTAAAATTATATCATTATAGCTCAAAATTGTTGCGAAATTAATCAGTTTGCAAATCTTAGAGCTGAAATATATATATTGATGCGTCACACCAAAATTTCATCATCTCGCATGAATCTCGATGCAATCTTTTGAGTAAGAAATATTCAAATGTTGATGAAAAGTCACACAGAGCTCCGATTTCAGCAAACTTATAATCAAATTGACCGGCTCGATGAAACGGACCCAATGATATCAAAATTAGTCCAATCGGAGTCAAATCAAGCTCAGATCAAGTCATTAAACTACTTTTAAAAGATTTTCGGACACATTGGATGCTGACACTAACAAGCCCATACTCGAATCGAGCGTCTCGACAAGACGAATTCAACTAGACCAAGATCACTCAATTCTGATAACGTTAAGGCCATCAAATACCTCTTAAACGCCGTCTGATCAAGGGAAGTCATTTGAACCGTCCGATCAAAATAGCTGCATTAATTGCACCGAATCATATTGAAATATAGTGAGTGTATGTTATATATCAATTTCAGAAAAATAATTTTGTTTTATTCAAATATATATACTGATAAAAATTAGGCTGCTTATGTGACATAATCACAGAGGTTCACACTACTCAAATAACATGAGCCTTTGCTAGTCAAATTTGTGCACCTAAAATTACTTTTTATATATATAACATCCAATTCCTATTTATTTACATATCTATCCGAAATTTTAATTTTTTACACGCCACCTTTTATTAAGCATGAAAATTGTATATTTCACTTTTTTTAAATTATGATAGAAATATTTTTGTTGTAAAGGATAATACAAAATAATCATGTCTTATAATGCAAAAAATTTTAGATGTAAATTACTAATTAAATCTATTAATGCTTTTTGTGACTCCTTCAATGCTTTATTAATTATATTGAGATCATATAATATGGAAATAATTATTCTCTAACATATTGTTGACTATCATTCTCCACTTGATAATACTATTTTTATGAAAAATATATCTTTGATATATGCCGAATATTTTCAAGTCAATCTAAATGACATAGTGATAACCTTCAAATCATAATCCTCACATAAAATAAAAATGGGATAATTACAAAAAGATCGCCCAAAATATGGATATTTACAAATCACGCATAAGTTATTTTCTGAACTACAAACTGGCGCATTCAAGAATACCACATTAGAGTTACGAGAATTTGAAAAATGGACGAAAGAGCGTGTTTGATTTGTAAATAACAATGTTTTAGGTGCTATATATATATGAATGTAAATATATATATTGAAACAAAAAAATAAAAAATAAATCTTGAATTAAACTATATATTTAAATTGACTATTTCAAGGCATAACATCATAGAAGATGTAATATTTAATAATAGGCAAATTAGCAGTCCAAGCAAAGTTGGTAAAATCTGACTTTGACTTGTTGACTATTAGGCTATTATTATCTGACATTTTCATACTGTTAGCTCACTTAATTGATGAACACTTAGACATAGTCTCAAAGATAAGATAACTGAAACATTCAACTGATAGTATTTGAATATATTTTGGCTGAAATATGGTATTAAATGTTGATTTTTATAAGGTTATATTGGGAAAAAAATAAATTAACTACTTCTATTTACAGCAATAATTTCTGATATAACCAAAGTTAAGGTACTATAATTGTGATTAAATGTATATTAAACTTTAATCTCATATTTTTTAAAGTTGTGATTGAATTAATATTATAGTCACACTTTGTAATGATAGTATATATGACAGACAATAGTATCGAAAAACTTTAATCATAATTACATAATTTGTCATATTTAGTGAGTATGGGATGATTTTGTAATTAATGGTTTTGTTAAGGGCTGTCTGGTTAGATCTGAAACAACATATTCTTAGAAGAAAATTAATATTTTGTTACTATAATAATTATATATATGTATTAATCAAGATTAACTGACATCAGGCAAAATTAAGAGTTTTCTTATTTAAATTGTTATATTGAATTATGTATATTAATTCTTTCCTTATAGCTGAATGATTAGATTTAAAATATGTATTATTACAAATTATTATGTATTATTAGGATATCTAAATTAGATTGTATGGACTATTATTCATTGGAATGAAATCAAAGGAACAAGACAAACAGCTTATTTGTTCAAAATCTGTAACAATATGAATGAGATTTATAAAATAATCAAATTCTCAGGTATGAACAAGAGATGCTCAAAAAAATCTGTTTGCATGACTCTAAAGTCGTAGGATTTGCATACAAACAAAATAACAAACTTTACAAAATTCATATTTTATTTATATATTTATTTAAAAAAAAACTAAGTTGGAGGAAAGCTTAATTGTTTACTATAAATGGACAGGAAAACAAAGGTGGGAAAGGTTTGATGAAACTTTTAAGAAACTCAAAAGTGATTTGATTACGTCTTAGGCTTTCTTGTCCTGTGCTGATTTCTTTTGTTGTTCTTGTTGTTTTATGTATGTATATATATATATATATATATATATATATATATATATATATATATATATATATATATATATATATATAATTTTCAATGGGAAGGGCAAAGACCAATTTTGAAAAAAAGAAGATTTATTATTTTTTTCTTTTGAGCAATGCATTATTAGTCATCACACAAAGCAAAAGAATGTGAAAGCATGTTTCAGGGGGGTTGTCGTGCTTTGAAATTGGTGCTTAGCATGACTTCCGTAGAGTTCTTATATATATATATATATATATATATATATATATATATATATATATATATATATATATATATATTAAATTCAGGACGAGGGACTTTGCTTGTCAAATTTGTGTCAATAAAATATTATAGTATTCTTTTTTTGAAATTTTACATATTTAATAATTAGGTGGTTTTTGATTATCACTTGAATCAAATGATAGAAGTTGATAATCGTAAGACTGACATTACCCATAATTAGTAATTAAAATAAGTAATTTTTAAATAATTGAATTATTAAATTAACTAATGATAATAATAATTATTATTAACTGAATAAATTAAATGGAATGATTAAGTTAAAAAAACGAAATTAAGAAGATAATAAAAAAAGGAGGATTTACATACATATGTACCTTATGTATTTACATACCTTACACCTATACTTTTTTTTATTATTAAAGAGCGCTTATGACTCAATTTTATTGCTCCAAACAAAAAGTACAAAACCGGGAAAAATGTCCCAACGCACCCACCCTACAAACCCCAAAGAAAATAAAAAGACTGAGTCATTTTTCTAAAAAAAATAAAAACATACAACTTCACACGACACGACAAACACAAAACTAAAAAACTAACTATCCACATAAATCACAGAATTTAAGAACATAGGGACAAAATTAGAAACTATAGCTTTTTTTAAATGAGATCCTAGCTTTACAATCCAATCAGCCACCAAGTTGCCTTCATGTCTAGTATGAGTCCATATAACATTCATTCCAGCAGTTAAAGTTTTAATCTTTTTAATCTGTAAAATAATACTCCAATGACATAAATATCATTTCTCTTATGCATATAAAAGTTCAAATGGTGGTATTTTCAATGTGATATGAAAATTTTGGATGGTATAACTGTCAAAGAATTAACTAGAGCGGTATATATGTAATTACATAAGAATTGGGTGGAATGCATGTAAAGGCCATAAAAATTTTTACGTTTGACTATAAATTGAACTTCTCTTATTAGTTCAGCATAACTTATGAACTTTAATTTTCAATATTATTAATAAATTTTTGTTTCGCCATCATGTTATGAAAAGCTTAAACGGCATGTTATATAAAAATATTAAAATAATGAATGCCACGTACCTAAATCTTTAGCATCACATCAAAATATCAAAATTATCAATGTTTTAAAAGTGAAATGCATGCATAAATATCTAATTATAGGTGATAGATATGTAAATATATAAGAATTGTGTGGTATATATGTCATTTTTTTTTTCTTTTATTTTTTACCCACTGTCCAAATTAAACCGTGTGAGCACCCTATGAAAAGCCATTAAATTATAATTAAATAATTTGAAAATTGAAAAAGAAATTGACTAGACGGATTAGTGATATGTTAGCATTTAGCTAACTGATAAGAACAAAAGGACGAATATCAAATTAAAATATTAAAGAAGAAATTATAATTTAATAGAAAAAAATTTGTTAATATATAATATTTATTGATTTTTTTCTAAAAATTATACGCGTAGAAAGACTAGATTGACGCCATGAACATGTGAAGAATATACTATTATCGACATTTTTGCTTGAAATCAGCAGCTAACGATAGTGAACAAATAACTTTAATTGCTGGATACTTCACATAATAGTATTATACAGTAAAAGATAAAATACATAAATATATAAAGTTAAAGTTTAAATATAATATATATTTACCTTTTTTCTAACAAAATTTAATCTTCTTTTCTTCTTAATACTGTTATATTTGTTCAACTTTTGAGTTATATATATATATATATATATATATATATATATATATATATATATATATATATATATATATATAATCCATTTTTCAATTACAAACGTACTGGGGGCATTGCCCTCGCACTCCAACTCACTTGACAAAATTCTTCTAATTGGACAGATTGCTTCTGCACCGCTCCAACATCTGTCACTTATCTGATATATTGGTCATATCTAACGTAAATATATTTTCCTCACACATCTAACATTTTTGTATCATAATTACATCAAATGTTTGCAAGAAAATATGTATCTTATCATACAAAAAAAAAATAGTTTCATTCATATTGTTTTTTATGGAATGCTAGAAATTAGAGTGGCACGTAAGTAAAATATTAAAATTTATATATTAAATATGTAATTAAATAAGAATTATATTATGTCCTAAATTTCTAATATTCGAGTCAATAGACCTCTAAATTAGAAATTAATGAGTCCTGATTCCTTGATTACAATTTTATTTGGGTTAAAGTAAATTGAAATAAATAAATAAATCGAATTAAAATTACTAAAAAAAAATTGATGCTGGCAGAGATCTTCCTTCTGAATCCACTGCTCGGTCGCCCCACATAAAATACTATTATGGATTACTGAAACTGAAGGGGTAACTCTATTATTAAATATGAAATTCTGTCATCTTCTCCATTAAACTAAAAAGATGTGCATTGAATAAGCGATTGGCTTTTCTCAGTCAATTTTCTCTGTTGAATTTCCCTTTTGGGACATTTACATACATACCATCCAATACCTAAGTATTTACATTTTACATATACAACACCTCAACTTTCATTTTACATTTATACCACCCAATTCTTCGTAAAACCATCAACGTTTTAACTTGAACAAAATGTGAAATACACTTTTTGATGCAAAATT
The DNA here is from genome assembly GCA_022702705.1 of Papilionanthe hookeriana x Papilionanthe teres. NCBI lineage: Eukaryota > Viridiplantae > Streptophyta > Magnoliopsida > Asparagales > Orchidaceae > Papilionanthe > Papilionanthe hookeriana x Papilionanthe teres. The sequence continues at coordinate 80,768,646 of CM040424.1, read as the reverse complement.
AAGATGATTTTAGTGGTAGAAATGTAAATACATGAGAATTGAGTGGTATGTATGTAAATCTTCCAATTTTCTTTTTTTATATTAATTTTGGTTTATGAATGGCTTGGACTCCAGTGAGCTGTTTTACCTGTTCTCGTCAAAGGGTTAGGGTAGTTGGGAAACCGTAGTTAGAAATTTGAGTTGTTTGACTTTGTTGAATTGGTCGCATTATTACCGTTGTCTGTTTCATAAATACATTTAAAAAATAAAATATATATATATATTTGAAGACATTTAAATTTTTTTTATTATTATTTAATATTTTCGCAGCTTGTTTGTATATAATTGCATATATTTTTATATAAATACTCATGTTTGAAACGGAGCCACGCCTATCAAGACAAAGTAAGCATTTTAGCTCCGTATCCCTTGATATCTATAGAAGTTAACAATGAATTAAATAATAAAGGTTAAAATCCCAAATTTATATAAATTATTTTTATGATATGATTTCATAATCTTTGAATCTTATAAAAAAAAATATTAAATATTAAGTCTAAAGTCGTGCGAACATCAATTTGGATTGCATCACGCTCTCTGCATAGGAAAAATTTTTACATCAGGACTCCGCACGCAAAGCTACGTGCGGAGTCTAGTAACATCGCGCCACGTAGCGCGTGTCAGAAAAAAAAAACATAATAACAAAAGGAATCTTCCCCCCGTGTTATTCATGTGATATTTATGTATTATTCATGTGTTATTGTGTTATTAAAACACCGGGAATATTCTAGGAGCACAATAATACCTGAATAACACACAATAATATATGAATAACACAGAGGGAATATTCCCTGTGTTATTCTGACCGAATGTTTTTTTTTTACCACACACGCCGTGTGGTGTAATTTTACAGGACTCCACATGTAACTCTACATGCAGAGTCATGATGTAAAAATTTTCCTCCTGCATAGCGATGTGAAACCGCTTATGGAAGGGGAAGAAAGCTGGAGCCCGCAATTTCAACAGTTCCTTATAATTGCATGGGAGTTCCCTGCACGGCTCGTGCGTTACGTACGTGCCAGCTCTATATTCGAGGCCATGCAAATTCTTGCCATTAGCTAAATTAACTCTCCCATGGTTTTAATAGATAAGTAACTAATTACGTATTAAGCACATTTTAAGGACTTCCTAATTACATTATGTAGCTGCCTTGTCGGATTAAATCTTTATTATTATATATAAATATAGTTTTATGATGTAAATATGAATTAAGTTTTATGCTGTAAATCTTTCTGAAAAATAAAAATAGATAATAAAGCGAGCATAGGGGGAGGTTAAATATACCTAGTAACAAAATGAAGAAAATTAAGCTAATACTAATTTATTTATAGATGAATTTTTAAAGTTATAGATTTATTTTCGAATTGATATAGTATTAATATTTATATGTAATCTGAAGCTAATACTGACCAAAGTTTTGATCAGGGTTTTATCATATTTTCCTGATATTAAAAATTAATCGCCATTATCAGTGTTTCTAATTCAGATTTTAACTAAGGGTAATGCTTATATTTAATCGGGAGAGAATAAAAAATAATTTTAATCCACATTATACAAAGTGGTTTACACATAAATGATTAGAGTTCCGAAATGATCCTATAAAAGCTCAATTTAAAGAGAATGGAGAGGGTTCAGTCGCTCCTATAAACTCTGAAACTAAAACGACTAGGAGTGAGCATTTAGTCCGTTCGAATGGTTTTCAAATTGAGCGGACTAACTTTAGTTGAAATCTAAAGTATCATCGATCAAATCGAAGTTAATTAATTCATTTTGAATGATTTGATTTTATATAAATCAAAATATAATTTGAAGATATAATATCATGATAATAACAAAAGAAAATGAATATTACTATGTCAAGTTTATGTAAGGCCCATCAATAGAATATTTACTTTCAATCATTTTAAGGAAAATTTATCTAGAAAAATCAAATTTTTGTTCATTCTGCTAATTAAGAAATAGAGCTGAAGCGCTTTAACATTTTTAAAATGATAACCTAAATTTTTTTTTTCTTAAACTGAACTGAAGAAAATAAATTCTATATTTTTTAGCTTAAATCAAATAATTCGGAATTTTTGGACGCTTTTCTCTATATTCAAACACAAATATGACCTCTAATCTTAAGAAGAAAAATGAAGCACAAAATTGATTGCCAAACTCTGCACATTATTAACATGTAATATGATTAACTTCTTCGTTAATAGTGAAACTACAAATTTATTACAGAGAAATTTAAATCTTCAAGCTTTTGCTCGAAGCATTCTCCTCTTCTTTCCTTTATCATCTCAAATAACCAGAAGTTGTGTTACTCCCAGCGACGGGTGAGGAGATAAAGGCGAGAGCGGCGGCAAATTGAAGATCTCCGTAACATCCGATCCTTCCCACGCCACCGACCATATAGACGGGCTTAACGGCACTTCCGACGGAATATTCATCTCGGATTCCTCCTCTCGCATCCTCTTCGCTTCCCTCTCTACCCCACCATCCTCCCTCCCCCTCTTCTCCACCCCCATGGCCGGCCGAACCCAATCCGCCGAGCTTCCAACCTCATTGGGAAAATTAAGAATCGCTTTGCTCCCGCGCATCTGAAACGCAGCGCGATCGTATGCCCGCGCAGCCTCCACCGCAGAATCAAAAGTCCCGAGCCAAACCCTAGATCCCCTACGTTTGGGATCGCGGATCTCCGCCGCGAACTTCCCCCACGGCCGCTGCCGCACCCCGCGATATCGATGGAAATCGAACAGCTCCGGAGGAGGAAGATCGTTGATCCACTCCACCTTCGGAGCGGCGGCGGCGGCGGTGGGAATTTTGACGGTGAGGTCCATTTCGGATCGATCGACGCCGAATCGGATCATTTTATGAGAAGGTTCGCGAAATCTGAAACCCTCGGCACATTTGGGGGTGGGTGAGGTGTGGGTATCCGTCTGATCGAGGTAATCGGAGATGGTAAGGTCGTCGGAAGATGTGGTGGTGTCCGGCGGGGAACTGGGGAGGGTGGTAAATAGATCGTCGAAGGAGGCGGTGGTGTCGCCGAGAAGATACTCGCGGATTAGGTCGAGTGTGGAGATGAATTGGGGGGCTTCCATGGAGGTTAGAGAGAGAGATAGATAATGGTGAAGTGAGAGTGGAAATGGCGGAACTTAGTTGGAGCAGGCTGGGAGGCTCAGGGAGTATATATATGGAGAGGGGGAAAGAAAGGCGTGTTGTCAGCAAGACTGGTTCCAATGGAATTTTTGAGCTTTTGTAAAAAAAAAAAAAATAATAAAAATAATTAAATAATAAAATTAATTCTTATGTATTTATATATCTAATTTTACAATTTTCATATTTTATGTTAATATTCCAACTACATTTACATAATATCAAATAATTTAAATATTTAAATCATTCTATATCCACTTATATAATAATAATTAATTAATCATTTTAACTTATATATTGATAATTTCATATATTTTTAATTATTTATTTTGGATATTTAGTTATTTATCAGTTTTTATTTATTATTAATATCTAAGTGAAGTTCTAAAATTTAGTAGACTTCCAGTGGAGTGAATGCAATCCACCCACTGGTTCAGTGCACCGCAGCCGTACGTCCCAGCTCTGAGGCCGTGCCATAGTGTCATAGCAACTAAACTTAGTGGCTTTAATTAGTGGATAATTAGCTCATTAATTACTAATCTCCGCACATTTTTAAAGTATTAATTATACCATGTCCATATGGACGGTGAGAGGCTAGTGGTTCCGAACGAAGCTGGCTGGGAGATTTTAATTTTAAATACACTAAGACTTTAATTTTCCAGGCCGATATCACACGTAATCAAAGTAAGAGTACATTGTTAATTAATTATAATCAGTTTCTTAAGCAACAATAATTAACCAAACGGTTGCTACTTAGCGCACTATTTGGACGACTATAATATAATAATTAATAAGTACTTGATCCATTCTTTCTCTTTTATTATAATTAGTGGTGTGATTAGGTTGAGTCCAACGGATTCTCGTCCAATTTACAATTGTTATAACTTTGATTTGGGGTTCACTTAAATTTAAATTAGTCGGAAAACAATTATTAAATTTAAGTAAATTTTTAGCTATTATTTATTTTTTTTCTTATATAATATAAAGATGCTAAATTTTTAGCTGCCTTAGTTTTAATATTAAAAATTATTATTATTATTATTATTATTATTATTATTATTATTATTATTATTATTTTAACTCACACACTATGTTAGCTACAAATATAAGCAATAGTTTGTTAGATAAAATCTCAAAATTCATAAAAAAATTTGATACAAAAAATAGCAATTTAAAAAAAAAAACTACAAAAAATTGGAGAGAATTATTAACATGACAACATTGCTCGATATATCATAACAGTTTAGCTTTCTAATTGTCAAGGTGATCATAAAAAAAAAAAATTTAATAAAAAAATACTCATTGAAATTCTTTTGGGCTAGATTATTTGGATCCATGGATTTAGCAAATGACTCTTTGGAATACAAATTTTTCATTATTATTTAGATAACTTTATTTGATAGTTGGTTGACTTTCTCGAATATTTCGTAGTTGAGATTTTTACCCCCCACCAACTTATACTATTTTAATATTGACAATATTTGAAATATTTGATGCATAATTTATGACAATATTATTATTTTATGAATTGCTTGAAATTATATATATTCCTTAAAACTTCATTTATTTTATGTTTGACTGTGTGTATGTAGTTTAATACACATATCTACAATGTCGTATATCGTATGTGCAAATTATTTTCTGATTATCAAGATACAATAATGTGCATATATATATATATATATATATATATATATATATATATATATATATATATATATATATATATATATATATATATTATGGAAGTATCAATAGGATTTTTATAAATTGTGCATCTTTCTTTTCCTTCCGCTCCAATCTATTTATTAAACATAAAATTCAACCTTTTCAATCTTCATAATACTTCTGTTTTAATACTTCTTTTTGGAGTATATGTACCTCATCAAAATGATAATATGCATGATTGTATGACAATTAAAATGCACGAGAGAAAATAACAAACAAATTTTTTGTCATGGCTTAATCAAGCAAATAATGTTTTCTCTATATGACTTATAAAAGTAATTTTACATTCAAAACTCCAATATGATAATAATATTTTCACATAAACACCATTAATATTTGTTAAAAAGAAGTGCCAAAAAAAAAGGAAGCAACATTAATCCTTAGAAGATCATTTTATAATTTTTGTTATGCACTAAAAGCTAAAGTTAAATATTAAAATTTATTCTTATTATCCTTATATAATCCTTAAATATTAGTTTGATTGCTTCATTAAGTCTAATCATAAACAATATAGAGAATTTCTAATTCATTTGTACCCATGATAGCTAGTTTTAGGGAACTAATATCATTGGGCAAATGTTATAAGTATTATTGAACATATTACATATGCAAAATTTATCATTTATAAATCAAAATAAGTTTGAAATATCATAAATAAACACTTTTCAAACATTTTATTTTTGGCACACATAGTCATAAATACCTTATTCTTCAATAATTTTAATTGGTTTAAAATTCTCATTCAAACATGATTATATCAAAACATATACATGCAAATATTAGTAATTTCTTGTGTTACTTTATTTTAACTTGGTTTCTTACTAAAAATTTTAAATATGCAAAAATAAAAGGTGCATTTTGGGTATTAAAAATGGTATTCTGTAACTTGGGCGCCATTCTATGTACTCTAATACTTAAGCTATGCATATCATATGGCATAGATAGGTTTAATGAAAAAGTAAATGATGTAATTTCCGTAGTTCAATATATACATAGTAGGAAACAACTATGATTTAGAGTCAAGAAAAGAGCTACGACATTAGTCTTATTGGAGATAATTGTGGTGTAGGTCTTATGATAAATTTGCTACTATATAGGTAAGCTTTGAAATTATAACAGGCATTTAACTAATATAGAAAACTTTTGTTTCTCTTTAAATTCTTATACGAAATACTTTCTAAAACTAATAATATGGAATAGTGAAATCATACCCTTCCATTATGAGAAGGCAAACAAGTGTGATTTTCTATTTTTCCATACTACTTGAACCACAACCACTTTATAGGAAGCCTTATTCCACATCTCATTTCCAAATCAATCCTAAAAGCATTTTAGAAATATTGAAATTGGCTTAATTTAACAACATAACTAATGCTTACAATTCTATGCATGCAATGTGAAAGAGATCTTACGATAATTACTAAAAGGAATTTTTTTCTCCTTCAATTTTTTTTTATCCATATTTATTTTCTTAATAACTTGTATCAATAAGAAAAATTGTGACCATGGATTCTTATTCAAATTATAGAAATAAGAGGAAATTTAAATTTTTTTCTAAATAGAAAATATTTTTTTGTAAGATTTATGTCATTGAAGTGCACATATATATATATATATATATATATATATATATATATATATATATATATATATATATATATATATACGTGTATATATATATATATATTAAATAGAAATAATTAGTGGAAAAAAATAAGATTTAAATAAGTTAAATAGAAAGTATAATTCTGTATTATAATTATATATTTTTCGTTTAAATTACTTGGTCGTAGGGGAAGTGGCGAGGAGAGAGATTGGAGTGCCAGGTATGAATTGGCCAATTTGTCAAAGGTCAGCGATCAAAGACTTTTGAAAATGTCAACACCTTATCCACGTCCCGCATTAATAATTCTCATATTTTTTCCGAATTAAATATTCGTACAGATTTGATTCCGTCCCGCTTCTTTATTATTGTTCTCAGTCAACATGGTCGAAACTGTAGAAATTATGAACTTCCAACCGCAGCCTCGGATCGATTTCAAATTGAGCCTGTTGGCTGAAAACTAATTTCAAATATACATAAAATTTAATAATTTTAATATATATATATATATATATATATATATATATATATATATATATTCAGCAAAAGAAATAATTTATTGAAATGAAAGGAGTACAATAAGTGGTATGAGAGGGCCCCGAAAAATGGAGCTCTACCCATAAAACTACACTCACATAAACGACATAACAAAGCAAAACATGCAAATAAACAGTACAATGGAAGTGATCGCCTAAGTCTTCCTCTTCCTCGGGTGCTTTCTTGATGAAGAGCGAGAATTATACGCTAAAATTTTTTAAGTAGACTCCAAATGCCAAAAGAGCGAACATCGCGCAGCGAAAAGTTGAAATAAGTAGATCCAACGCCTGTATCCAATTCCAAATGCCAGAGAAATCGCGAACCAGAAATGGCGAAAATCAGTAGATCCAACGCCAAATGCCGGAGGAGCGAAAATTGCTCAGCATAATGGCTAACAAATCACAGCGAGAAAGGCTGAATAGCAGTAAAAACGAAGAGGAGTAGAGATTATGAACGATCTCACTAAACCATTGAATCAGATTCATCTAACGAGCGAGGCCACTGAAGTCGAAGTTGCCGGAGTTGGATGAGGTCACCGGAGTTATGATCCTATCTCCAACGCGTCGCCGACGACGGGAAACCCTAGCCGAGCTCCGCCAAACCTTCATCGCAAATATATATATATATATATATATATATATATATATATATAGGAGGCTTATATGAAAAAAATGAAGGTTAGATATGTAAATACATGAGAATGGAGAGACATGCATGTAAATTTTCCTTATATCTTTATATTATTGGGTGAAGTTGACATGCCATTAAATCACAAAATTGAATATGGGACCGCGTGGGGGCCATCAACCATTCCAAATATTGTTCATTCAATTAATATATTTATGAAATTTGTTTTATTTCCCAACCGTATTGGACAGGGCGTAGTGTGAGTGCGCTGCTTCCGCGTATTGTTTTTTTGGAGCGTTTACATCCATACCACATCATTTTTATGGTCTTACCAATTCCTCTAAACATACAAACATATAAAAAAATATCACTGTAATTATCTTTTTAAATATTAAATATATATTTTTATATATAAATTCATGATATCAAGATGTTATAAACGGTAAATATCAAATTTTATGTGTTAGATATGTAACTATAGAATACTTGTGTGACGTTCAAGTAAATTTCCCTTATTTTGTTATGCCTCCGTTTCGGGGTAGCTTATTTGTGCGGTTGCGTTTTGAAAACGCACTTGACCTATTTGGGTAAACTGCGTTTTGGCAGCTTATGCGTTTTCAAAAAGCTAAAAACAGCGTTTTCACATTGCACCTACCTAAGTGCGGCGGGAGCTTTCTGCCTGCGGTTTGGCTTTTCCAAAAAAAATAAAAATAAAAATTTGTAATAACTACCGCACCTAACTTATCAGCAAATTATTTTTAATCAACTTATCAGCAGATTATTCAATAAGCTGCGGCTGCTCCAAACAGACTCGTAATCGATGTCAATGAAATTAAATTTAATTTTATAAATATTTTAAGCTAAATAATGAAATGATTGAGATGTTTTGTTGAATGATTATGAACTAATTTGTGATTGTCAAAGGGGTCTTTTCACCTCGTTTCCAACACGGCGAATCTGATACTGACATTTTATTTAACAGTAAAAATTTATATATTCAGCAATTCTAATCAAATTTATATACGTAATTATGTTTCAAACGATACGACCGGTAGAAGATATATATTTTATGAACTCCTAACGTTTAACATATTTTGGTAATTTTTTTTTATTTTACGAGTCATATATTTTCCCTCAATTTAACCAAACTGTTAAATAATACAGTCTTTAATGTATAAGTAAGATTGCATAAATATAAAAAACTAAAGTTTAAATGTTAGATATGTAAATACCTAAGACTTGAGGGGTATGAATGTGAATCTTCCTAAAATTAATTAGACTTACTTGCTCCATTGTCCTTAACAACATAGGTCAGAGGAAAGGAGCTGAAAGGAGTAAACAGTCATCATAATCACAGCATGCAGTTTTGGATATATGTGGAAAAATATATAATAATAATAATTTTTTTCTTAAACTTAATATAAACATTGACTGCTTTTCACAGTTCACACTTCGCAATAATATGTGACAAAAAATTATTCAAAGTCTAAAACATTGCATGGGATTTTAACAATGGTTTCAAAGATGAAGCTTATATTTTACAATTTTTAAGTTAAAAGAAAATAAATAAATAAATATTGGCAGACTTTTTATGGTTCCAATGAAATGAAAGTGGTTTGAAATTATTTTTTTATTTATTAATTTATTTATATGAAGAGAAAATGGAATAATAAAGTTTTATTTGTCATTTGGTTGATGAGAAATTGAGTTTATATATATATATATATATATATATATATATATATATATATATATATATATATATATATATATATATATATGTGGGAAAGAAAGACTTTGGGCTCCCTACGTGTTGATTAGGAAAAAAGTATTACAAGGGAGGTTGGGGAGGCAGATCCCCAACTATGAAAAGAAAAAAACACTCACCCCTAGGGGTTCCGCCTCCCAGAGTACAACGCACGCAAAAGAGAAAAACTCCAAAACAGTGCAACAAAAAGCTAAATAAAAGTAAAGGTATCGAAATAATCAAAACATGAGACACAAAGCATTCAAAACAACAAAAAAACAATGAAGGAAAGGAAGCAATCTTTTCCAGCACCATTTTTCTAGAAGCTTGCACCAACATAAAGGTTGTTCTGTCCAAAAGACTCAAGCAGGAAACCTGCCACCAAATCAGCAAGGAAGGAAGGAAACATGAAAGCAGCAAAGAAGACCAGATGCCTGGAGATGCTAGGATACTTGTAGAAACCTGCCACCAAATCCTCCAGGAAAAACAAAACAAAGATTAAGAGCATACATAGTATTGTTTCAAAAGGCCTGTAAACTGAGAGATTATATAGCTTGCAAAAACGCAGTTCAGCCATCCAATCAATAAGAAAACAAAAAGCCCTGCAAATAACAAACCCAGAAATGCCGCAGACAGAAGACATGGCCAAAGTTCCAAGAAAAGGCTGTCGCATGTGGATCAGTGATTTAGGAAAAAGTTAGAAGCTCAAGATATAAACCAGCCCAATCTCTATTCTTTTTAATAAACTGAAAACTTGTGAAAAAATATAAGAAATGGTGGCAGAAAAAGTAAACAGAGGATAGTACAACCAGATCCATGAAATCTCAGTATCTAAGGTAGGGTAGCTCCATTAGATCACCATGCAAAAGAAGAGCTAACTGATAAGGAGGTGTTTTACCTACTAAGGGAGTATCAGTCGCATGCTTAGCTAACCAATCAGCAGGTTGGTTTCCCTCTCTGTAAATAAAAGTTAATTGTACTTGTAATGAATGTGTAATAATGAAGTGTCATATACGTTTGAACAGATATACAAGATTCCAAGGAAGAGAAGCATTTATGTAGAATATGTTAATTAGCATTTTGGAATCAAATTCCACCAACAGGTTATTAAAGTTAAAATAGATAGCAGTTTTGAGTGCCAGTAAAAGAGCCCACACTTCAGCAATGAGAGGTGTATCAACCACCACAGGGGAATTGAAATAACATAACATATTACCCATGTGATCTTTGAATAAGCCACCAACTCCAGAAAATAATTCAGACCAGCAGCCATCAACATTAACCTTTACATATCCATACATAGGAGGCAGCCACTTAACAAGTACAGACCGCTTAGTATAGAGGGGAGTGGAGGCTGTAAGTTTGATAGCTCTATGATAATAAGCCATAATGTGCGAGAATGTTACAATAGAAGTGGGGTGGTCATCAGAATGCTTATAACAATTCCTGGCATTCCATACAAACCAGATGACCACCAAAGGGAAAAACATCATAGATTTCCCAACCGGTGTGGTGTCCTTCCAAGTTTTAAAGTAACTAGAAATCGAGCAGCAGCCTGGCCAGGCTATGCAAAAAACATTGGCCAACCTATTCCAAATGTCACTTGTATAAGTACAACTGAAAAAAATATGAGAGGAGGACTCCTCAGCTTGTTTGCAGAGATGACAAATAGAAACCAATCTCAATCCTTTCATTTTTAAAATGTCATCCATTGGAAGTAAAGAAGAGAAATAACGCCAAGAAAAGAATGACATAGAAGGTGTAAAGAGGGGTTTCCAGATAAAAGTGCCCCATTGCCACCTGGGAAACATAGTGATAAAATTATATAAGTGTTTACTGACAGACATGTGAGGTGCCTTCTTCTAGATAAGTTTATCCTTATGTGTTTCATGTATAGGAATATGATTTATAAGCAAAGCAACATCATTACCAACTAAATCTCTTAACTTAGGCAAATCCCAATGACCATATATCCAGCAATCAGATACAAGTAGGTTCTCATGATTGGGGTGTTGAGGATTCAGATTTAGATGCGGTAAGCCCCAACTATCATGCCACAAAGAGACCTGGCCATCACCCAAATCCCAAAATAAAGCTTGACTAGCAATATATATATATATATATACATACATACATACATATATATATACATACATACATACATACATACATACATACATACATACATACATACATAGATACGTACATAGATAGATAGATAGATAGATAGATACATACATACATACATACATACATACATACATAGATACATACATACATACATACATACATACATACATATATACATACCTATATAGATATATACATACCTAAATAGATATATATGTAGATATATATATATATATATATATATATATATATATATATATATATATATATATATATATATATATATATATATATATATATATATATATATATATGGATGCATCATGTGAATTGTTTCTATTATTCAATAATTTTTTTAGTTTATTTTGTATCCATATTTTTGAGATATTAAGAAAAACAAAGTCTCTATATTCTGTCTCCCTCTTGATATGAGTGTATTCAAAATATAACAATCATGTGTCCCCACATTATTTACCCAGCAACTAGACAAAACTACGTTTTGGTTGTGCTTTCAAAAAGATGCAGTTGAAAGTTACATTATGTCGTCAGACCTGGCTGCTTGCAGTGGCTACTGGAAAGCTGCAGTATGACTTTTTAAAAAAAAAAAAAAAATCACAATAGTCATTGCAGCTTTTTTAACAACTATTTCTTCTTCAAACAATTATAGCTGCTGCTCAAATGGATCTTAAGTGTGCTCCTATCGATGAACATTCAACACTTACATCTACGTGTCCCTCAGTTAATCACATGCACAATATGAATCTCATAGTTATGTAGACAATCTTGTAATTCTCTTATGACTGCGTCTCCATATCCCTTACCCGTCACAACGCTTACTTAGAAGCTTCTTTCATTTCTAATAAGCTAACCAAATGTTGATGGCTTGGTGAGCAAGGATAGAGCTAGGAATACTGCAGGGTGGGCAGTTGCTTACCATAATTTAAAATTTTCTCTTAATTTATTGGAAAGTAAACAATCATCATTAAAAAATTAATTTTGCCCCTCCAAGGAGTACTTTTGTCCAATAATTCAAAAAAATAATATAAAAAATATAAAAAATTTATTTAAAATAATAAATTTGACCGCTCTAAAAAAAATATGTTGAATTCAATCCACATTATTTATTTTTATAAAATTCTATAAGTTTCAACCATCTAACTTTGGCATTAAGTATTTATAATATAAATTATTTTCCAACACAATTTTTTTTATTCTTACGACATTTATTTTTAACATTGTTTCTTTTTATTATACTCACCTTATTCATAAAATACATAATTTCTCTATCTCCAACAAAGTTTGCATAATAAAATTGATCAATTTATAAATTTTTAATATATATATATAAATATAAATATATAAACTTTTTATAAGTATAAAAATCATATGAAATTTAATACTTATTATTACCAATTTTCCCAAAAAAGTAAGCTTCGATCACTGTCAAAATATTAATGCATGTCAAGTTTCTCCGCCAGCCCTGCCTTATCTTGGTTGATCGACAGCCGTCCGATCTTCTTAACCTCAACCCGCCGTCACCGGTCCTCTCCGACTTTGAAGGCGATAGCTTTGATTTCACACAATTCAGCAATCCTTCTTTTGCAGAGAATTTGTTTTTAAGATTTTAATCCAACTTTATAAGAAATATTGTTGTAAAAAATGATGACAATAAAATGAAAAATGAAACAAGAAAATTGCACGTAGAAAAATACCAAAACGACAAAAAGATTTACGTGGTTCGACAAATTTGCTTACGTCCACTGAACTGCTGATGAATTTATTACTTCGATGAATCATACCGTCGAGTGCGTCGATGTTTACAAGAAAAAATCTCTATTTTTCTTCTCTCTCTTCCTCTCTCTCTCTCTCTTCCTCTTTTTCTCTCATAGAGGACTCGACTTAGCCCTTGGCTTGGCTTTTCACTTGGCTTGGCTTTCTCTAAGCCAAAATAGGCTATTTATAGAAACCAAGGGAGTGATACATGGGAAGTAGGTGAGCGGTAGGTGGGATGTGATAGGTGAGCGGTAGATGAGAAGGTAGGTGAGTGATAAATGAAATTCTTAATCAGAAATCTAATTAATGTGGATCGAGTCTCACATACCTAACAAATATACACTCATATTACTAGTCAATCATAATAATCTAACATATATATATATATATATATATATATATATATATATATATATATATATATAAATTTTTTTAACAGATTAAATCTCTCATTTTATTTTAAATTAAATGTCCAACAACTGAGAAATAGCCATTAAGCTAAATATTAAAAAAATTAAATAACGAGAGATAAATAATTAAATTAAACAAAATTACTAACAATAAAATAAGAAAAAACAGTTTTTAAATATATATAATATTTAAATGAAGTGCATTAATATAGAGAAAGGGTTTTATTCAGTTTATTTAAGCCTTTATATATGGGAGTAGTTATTGACTAACAAGGACCTATTAATCACTATTTCATCATCAAAACAACTTGATACTCATTACAAGCATCATCACTTTGCACATCTCTATCATTAGTTATTAACCGACAATGAATTATTGCACATTTTGCCAATGAAAATCAACATTTTTTCTTAAAATTGTGAAGCAAACCAAGAAAATGTAAATCATGATATTAACAATAATGCAAGTAATAATCACCCATCTAAACTAAACTCTAGTAGACACCCCACGAGTAGCAACGTAGTCATTGTCCGTCTCTTTAGCACAACAAATCGAGGACTAGAACCACTGAATATGTGCTTAAGTGGAAAACTAGTACCTAGGAATGTAAACGAGTCGAACACGAGCGAGCAATTTCGAGCTCAAAAAATGTGTTCGTGTTTGGCTCGTTTGCTTAGTGAGCCAATCACAAGCCGAACACGAGCTGTTCACGAACAAAGAGTTGTTGTGACAATCTTAATCACGTACCCATAAGATATTAAAGATTGTGACAAGATTTAAAAATTCTTAATTATATTAAAATATCAGTTAAATCTAATTTAATAATTTTTATTTTATTTTCTTAATTAATACTTTTAATTGATTTTAGATCATTGTACCTTTGCAGTTAAATTTTTTTTTTTAAAATACTACTCATTATATATATATATATATATATATATATATATATATATATATATATATATATATATATATATATATATATAATGAGTAATATTTTGAGCCAAGATGAGCCGAACACGAACAAACAAAATTTTGTTCGTGTTCGGGTTAACTTAGCGAACAAGCCGAACTCGAGCTTCTTAACAAGCCGAACTCGAGCTGCTCGCGAACAACGAGCCATTTTGACAGCCCTACTCGTACCACACAATGACGATGACATAAATTTTTTAACTTAAAATCATGTCTACCTATTATACACTCACATAAAATATTTATATATGAAAAGAAAAATTGAGTATATACATTTCGTTATGAAAATATTTTAAAATTACAAGCATTAGTTATGCATTTCTTAAAAATAATAATTATTTTTTGACTTCCATTTGCTCAAGTAAGTGTTTGCGTGTATTATAAATATCTTTAATTTTTATTATACTTAATGTAAAAAAAATAACTTATAGAAAAAAAATTTAGGAAAGTAAATATTTTATTTGTTAATATATATTAATTTCAGAACATATTTGAAATATATAATGATTAAATACTTATAATAAATAACATGTATAACACGCATATTTTTTATATAGAGAGCCCACAGATGTTAAAACTGCAAACTTCCATGCCGTGCTTATCTGGCAAAACCACGCACAAGGCGCTGACCGTATCCCATCCTCCCCATTCCCCAACCCCCCCAACAATAAATACCTGCTCCTCCTCCTTCCGAATCAAGCTTCGAGCACTACACTCTCAGTTCTCTGAACTCGCCATGGCGACTGAACAAACCTTTCCCATCGACCTAATCAGCCAAAACCTCTTCGACGACGCCGCAACCTCCCTCGACGACCTCCTCAACTGCCTTCCCACCACACCGGCGGCAACTGATTACTCTTATTGCGATCTCACTATCTCCGACTACATCGAACAGAACGACACCTGCTATACCCTTCCCGTCCCCCCACCACCTCCCGCCAGCGCCCCCTCCTCCGCTCCTTACGTAGGCGGATTCAGATTTCGCGAACAGGCGCAGACAATGATCCGATTCGGCGGCGATCGGTCGGAAATCGGCCTCACGCTCAACATTCCCCACACTGCCGCCCCGAAGGTGGAGTGGATTGAAGGTTCCGATGGCGATCTACGGCCACAGGAGATGTTTGATTTCCATCGGTATCGCGGCGTGCGGCAGCGGCCGTGGGGAAAGTTCGCTGCCGAGATCCGCGATCCCAAGCGCAGGGGATCTAGGGTTTGGCTCGGAACTTTCGATACTGCGGTGGAGGCCGCACGGGCTTATGATCGGGCCGCGTTCCAGATGCGGGGAAGCAAAGCGATTCTCAATTTTCCCAATGAGGTCGGAAGCTCGGCCGATTGGATTCGGCCCGCGATGGCGGTTGAGAAGAGGGGGAGGGATAACGGGGAGGAGGGAAGGGAGGTGAAGAGGAAAAGGGAGGAGGAATCGATCAGGAATATTCCGTCCGATGGACCTCTGACGCCGTCGATATGGTCGTCGGTATGGGAGGGGACGGACGTTAAGGGGCTCTTTAATTTGCCGCCGCTCTCGCCGTTGTCTCCCCACCCGTCGTTGGGTTTCCCGCAGCTTATCGTGATTTGAATTTTGAAGGAACTGGGTCGCAGGTAAGGCAGAGGGGGGAACACTGAAATATGAAAATAATTTACCAAAAAAAAAAAAAAAAACGGTGGGCGGTATTTACATACATAACACCCAAATCTTATGCATTTATTTATCACACCCAGATTTTAATTTTTATATCTAAAGCATTTTTTCCTATTTATGAAAAGGTGAAAATAATATAATCCAGCTTTTCATGAATAAGATAAGATGTAAAAATCAAAAATTTGAAATGAGATTAGTAAACTAATCATTTTGTTAGTTTTAAGTAAACGTAAACTATATGCGTGATTTGAACAGTAAAATTGTGTTATTTGAGAAATATTAGATCTGGACAGACTGCTGATAGACTTGTAGATGGTGGTGTGTGCGATTCATATCGTTGTCTTCTATCTGTCATTTTGGCGTAATATTTTTATAGGTTTTTTGTGAGATATATTTGTGTTTTTTTGTAAAATTAAATGTATTTTTTCTTTGAATTATATGTAAGGAGAACCTTTTTTTTGGTATATTTACATGTATAATATTGTAATTTTTTGGGATACTTATTCTATGATATTAATTTTTTTTTTGTGAATTTGAATATATGTTGCATAATTTTTAAAATTAATATTAATTATAGCAATATAATTTATACTAATGGTATAGTTTAGAATAACTTATAAGAATAAAATAAATTTATAATAATTATATAATATAAAAAAATAACTTTGGTTATTTTTATTTTTTTTCTTAGACTTGAGCTCTCAGGTCACCTTGGTGCTCGCATGTAATACATTAATTTTGATTGGCTTTATATAATATAAATATTTTTAATTGGTTTTGTATAGTATATATAATTAAATCTTATAAGAAAAGTTTTAATCATTTAATTGATAGTTAAAGGTGATTAAATAGATAGTTTAGACTAATCAGTTCATAGCCGGAATAGGTCTCTTGGTTTGACCAACGATTTTCAGTATTTTTCGTGGATTAGATATGAAAATGAATTTTAAGGCAAATTCATAGGCCCAGTTTACAGGCCCAGTTGAATTATCCGATCCAATTGATATTTTAAAACTTTACAGAAGGTTTAGTAGTATGTGCTTAAATAAAAAAGTTTGTTTCCCATTTTAAGTTGCCGGCCCAAAAAGATTTGACCCCATGAGTATTATAAAAAAGGGGGCATTTACACATATAGCACACAATGCTTTATGTATTTACATATTTCACATTAAACTTTCATATTGGCACTTATAAAATTCAAATATTTAATATCACATAAAAAATAGCACTATTATCACTCTTTAAAAGAAAAATATACATTTTCATGCATAAATATAAAGAACCAACTTTGTTTAAATCATTTGAACATTATGAAGGAGCAAATTAATAAATTTGAGGACTTAGGGTCTATTAGAGATAGCTTATTTGGTGCAGTGGCATTTTGAAAACACATCTGATTTGTTTGGGTAAACTGCGTTTTGGTACACCGCACCTATCTAGGTGTGGTGACAGCTTTCTGATTGTTGTCTGTCTTTTCCAAGAAAATAAAATTTTGTAATAGCCACCTCACCTATCTTATCAGCAGATTATTTTTAATCAGTTTATCAGCAGATTATTCAATAGGCTACAACCGCCCCAAACAGACCCTTAAAGTAATTATCCTGAGCCAACCACTGCTCATCAACCAATGACATTTCTATTGCAAATAGAGTCGAGATTCATATTATTTTTACAATATATTTTTACAATTTTCTACTTGCTATTAATATCTTTATATTAATTTTTCTTAAGCACAATAATTATTGTTTGATAATATATGCATTTTTAATCTAGAAGAGATAATTCATTTCAATTTATTATTGTACCACAACCTATTGCACAAAGTGAACCATTAGGTAAACTTGTAATCCCTTTTTTTATTTAGAATTATTGTTTATTTTTTGGCTTATAATAAGCTATTTTTTTTTTTATAATTTTGGTAAAACATTCAGTATGTAAGGTGGAGTTTGAATGTTTCTTCATTAATTGAACTAAATTTCTAATTAAAATTTTGAATTTATTCATTATTTTCTGAACTAACAATAAAGAATAAATTCAAAATTTGTATACTGTAGTACCCACATTGTTGTATATGGAGTCTAGATGCATCCAAACTTCACACATAACAGTTTTTCCACACACGATCGTTGACGACACCATCTCCGTTCCACGTATCTCGCCGTCGACACAGCTCCATCTCCGACCCTGTCTCGAACATGCAAGCCATCAATTCCACCACTCCCCAATTACTGTACTTGCATGTTCATTACAGACTGGGACTGTGAAGCATGTTCAAGAAGTGCCGTCTAAAACTAAATTCAACCCCTTTGGCATGTCAGATTGAAGAGCTACTAAAGTACTTTGGCGACATTATAGTATAGAATCAGTACTTCCCTCTGATGTTCTATGATCAACAAGTACTGATTATTTGTCTTCTTTTTTTTCCCTCTCCAAAATTGCCTGCACTTTTGATGCATCCTGATAATTTTAGGCGGTGTTTGACTGCAACTCAGTTTTACGTTAAATAAGATTTATCAAATTAGATAAATTTAGAATTACGAAAATAAAGATGCAGCAGAAGAGCGCACGAGCAAAGACGGAATAAATCCACCTCATAACCGCTGGAACCGAGTTTTCTAAATCCGCATTCGCATCATATAAGAGACGGAATGCTGAGGAAAATAAAAACCATAACTCGAAAATTTAATTTAACCGAGTGTTAGAATTTATTTTTAATTTTACTTTTTTTTGTTAAATACAGAGCAATGGAGGAGGTTCATGAGTTGTTTGGATGTAAATATTAAGAGTTTAAATGCTAAGGTTGTAAATATAGTATTTTAGGTGGAATCAATGTGAAAACCCCTTATTTATTTTCTTCTGTTATAAGTTATAATTTGGGGGAAAAAATGCTTATTAATATTTTAAATATTCTTAAAAGTTAATAAGGGTATTTGCATACATATCTCACAATTCTTATGTATTTTTGTCTTTCACACATAAAATTTTATATTTACACATATACACGCTCAAATCCTTTATATCTTGCATGAATTTAATGCACCAAAGTGTTATGTACGTATAAATATTTAGGTGTGATATATAAATAGTTAAGAATTGTGGGATATTTATGTAAATTTTCCAATTTAATATTCACAAAATAATCAGGGCTGGCAAGCTCAACACAAGAAAGCTTAAAATTAGGCTCATGGCAGTGCTGCTCCTAAGACAATTTAAAAATACTATTGGCTTCTATGGGTGTAAATGAGCCGAACACGAGCGAGCTCAAACTCAGCTAGCATCCAACTCGAAAAATACCATTCTTCTTGTTCAGTTCGTTTATATTTCAAATACAGAATATATTCATGTTTAGCTCGTTTGCTTAACAAGCCGAACACAAGCAGTTCATGAACAAAAGATTATTTTGATAACCCTAATCACACAGTTGTATAATATTAATGATTATATCAAGATATAAATATTATTATTTATATTAAAACATCATTTAAATAAAATTTAATATATCTTTATTTTATTTTTTCAATTAATATTTTTAATTGATTATAAACCTTTATAGTCTTATAATCAATCAAAATTTTTAAAAATACTACTTATCAATTATTTAGAGCCAAAATGATTCAAACTTGAACAAACAAATATTTATTCATGTTCGACTCATTAACTTAACAAATCAAATGCGAACTTCTCAACGAGCAGAACAAAAACTGTTCACGAACAGCCACCTCTTTTAACAGCCCTAACAGCTTCAACTAATCCTCACCGTTGTCTTGACATGTATAAATCCGAAGGACATAATATTTTACCCAACAGCCCATGCCTGCCTTTTCAAACTCAGAAATTTATAATTGCTATAAACTTTAAATATAAAAAAATAAAATAAAAAATTAAAGTACATAAATATATATTCCATATATAACTTAATATTTACATCTACACCATTTGTTGTAAAAAAACCTGTACGAAATACGCTTAACCTTGCAAGTTAAGCAGACAACCCAACTCCTTTATATTCTTAACTTCACTTTTACCGAATATAGGCGTTTTGAGATGCAAACATACAAAATTTTTTCCCCTTTGCTTCAATCCAAAACAAGCCTTGTAGCTCGGATTTCTCAGAATATATTAAATTTATTAGAAATTCAAATATATTACCGTTACTTATTACAATAACATATTAATAATGATACAAACTGCTACTTCAATGCAGTATAAGAAAACTAAAGTTTTGAAATTGAATATACAAATACATGAATTTTAACACTTATATTAAAAATAAAATTGACTGAACACATAAACAATTAAATGGAGTTCCCAACATTCAAACACGATTAAAACACATTGCAAATTTATAAATATGACGAGCTAAAAAATAATTTATAAACGTTGCGAACAGAAAGAGCAAGCAATTCATAAATGCCGCTGCCAACCCGCCCAAAAAAAAGAAACCCATACAAACTCGAGAGCAAATCTCACATTTCATCGAAAACAACTCTCTATGGCATTGGCTGTCGTCTCCTGCACAATAATAACCCATTCATGTCATCAGAACTCTCCACCTTAAGCTCATTTACAAAACTATCTATTAAGAACCAATATGAAGAAGATTAGATGACTTGTTTCATCTTTATGTTGCCACTTTTATCACATTTAGTTAGAAAAGAAATATGTAACAAAAATAAATAATAAATACCTTTTAGAGCGGACCCGATCCTCCTCGTATTCCATTAGTCCTCCGGAGTCTGAGAAGAGGATCTCGTCGTGCCCTCGTAAGTCCAAGTCGGCCTGCTTAAAGTGTGCAACTTCTGCCATCATGTAAGTAAGATACATCGACCAACAGTGCTTTTCATAGGCAGCTTTCATATTTTTGCGCTGCTAAATGTCTTTTTATAT